>VZUI01036385.1:0-191478 GCA_013401135.1 Cettia cetti | reverse complement strand
GGGGGGGGGGGGGGGGGGGGGTCCTCTGCTATTTAAAAGTTCAAAACCTCATAATAAAGATTTCTATCAGAGTATTTCAGAAATTGTCTCTCAAAATTCCATCTTCTAAACAGAGCCAGGTACAGGTGGTGGGATGTTAAAGGAATTGGGCATCCAGTTAATGATGGGAATTCATCACTGAGTGCCTTAGCAGCAAGATGTGCTTTCAAATGGGCACAGAATAGTGGAGAGGCATAAATCCTATTGGGTGATGTCTTCTAAAGCTGAGTCAGAAAACATGGTAGATATTGTGAGGCAGTAGAGTCTTATAAATTAAAATTGCATTTCCTGGTCACGTAGGTTACATATAAACAGCATCCATAGGCCAAATGTCTACATTAATCTTATATGGTGCAGTCAGAGGGGAGGAAGAGTGCATAATCCTTTCCTTGTGTCTCTCCTTCACGTTTTCCTCCAGTTGGGTATAATTGTTTAAATTTGGATCCTTTTAAATTTTTCTTTTTTTTAAAAATTTGACCTGTTTTCAGATGAACATGAGAAGGGGAGGAGGGGTTGGAGAGGGAGAGGAGTGTGGCACTGAGAAGCAAATTTCTCTTGCACCTTCTTATTCTTTGGTTTTTCTAGGTGCTTTCTGAGAACTGGGGTAGGAATTGGCTTCAGTCTTTAATTACTCTCATTCCTACACAAGCATCATGCAGAACCTGTGGCAAATGCAGCACAGGCTTCCTTCCTTGTGGGGGAGAGGTTGTTGCTGTAAGGGCAGGAGTGCTTTCTGCCTTCCAGCCCTACCTCTGTGTTTGGTGTTGGTCTTCTGGAACCGATGGGAATCCTTTGAAGAGTGTATTTTGATTAAAGCTGTTGGGTATGTGAAGTTTATTTTTTGTGCTTCAGGTTACAGTTTTTGGCTTTGAAGGGGGACCAAATGGAATCCAATGCTTTATATCAAAAGTTTAAAGAAATATCAATATTTCTTAATATATAATAATTTTTCTTATAATAGTTAGGCAAGTCACTTGTCAGTAGTATCAGTCCTACCATTTGCTGTCTATTACAGGCTTTGCAGCCATCTTATGACTACATTTAGATAAAAATGAGACCACAAATACATAAAATGTTTTGTAAGCATTGCTTACTTATAATACAGTTGCAGCTACAGCAGGCAGGCACTGTGCTTGATAAAGACTCTTTTTAGATCACGTGTCTTTGATAACTTCTATTGCAGGGAGTCAACCCTTTGAAATAAATTGATCTTTTAAGCAATGATTTTAATAATGTAGCTAAGAACTTTTTTGTTATGTAGAACAGTTCTTCCTGGTCTCAGCTTTGACGATTAAATTCATTTTTCATGAATTCACAGTGCTTCAGGCTCCTGTGAAACCTTGCTCAGCTTCTGAGGATTTTTTTTTTTCAATGTGTGATGTGAATTGTGTAAAGCCTTTCCATAATCAGAAAGGTAATTTAGGCCTTTTCTGACCCCCTTTCTTCCCCCCCTTCCTCTGAAGAGGGAAGTTTCAATAGAATTGGAAATTCTCCAAAGGCTCTTACACAACTGGTACATTCTGCTTTAACATAATGCAATCTTTCCACGCTTTCTGTTTTTACTTAATTAACGGGCGGATGGAAGGAGCGTTAGATTCAGTTTCACAGAAAGATTTTATGCAACCACACAAGACAGCGTGAAAAAAAGAGAAGGAACTTCATAGGAAATAGTATTTTTGAAAAGTCAGCTGCATTCTAGCAGAGTGGTTTTCTCCTGCTGCATGTTATATTGTATTGCTGGAAACACTGTGATTTGGTGAGCTGGCTGTCTCTCATGGATTAATTGAAGGAGAATTTTTTTTTTTCATGTGGCTTATTAAATAGGACATTCTCTGCTGTGGAGGGGGATTTGGACTGCCCCAGCCTCCATTCCTGCATTTTGGTTGAGCTGCAGTGTTGCTGTGCTGCAGCTTTGGGTTTGTGTTAGGAGGAAACCTCCCAGGTGGTGAGATGCAGAGCCTTTAGCACACCAGGTGCAAATGGGGAAGCTTTTCTGCAAATCATCCATGCAGAAATGGAGAGCCTAAAAACCATGTACAGCAATGCATGTCTGTGAAGGCAAGGGGATGGCTGGAGATTAGAGGCAGTAGGAGTTTGTGAAGTTAGGAAGCATCAGGAAAGGGAATATTTGACAGCTTTAACAGATACAAGCAACAGAGAAGGAGTGAGGGGGAGGGAAATCAAGACTGGATGGGTAAAATTTTAAGTTGCTTGTTTTTTAAAGGAGTAGGAAGTTCATGGAGCTTAATTGGGGAATAGGAATATGTGTCTGATAGTCTGTGTTCTGCACAGAGCAGACTGTAGCCAGCCATAAAATAAATGCTATCTAGATTACCATTAACCTCTTTCCCTGCAAAGCAGAAGTCTGTTAATTAAATAACTGGGTGATGCTAAATGTAGTTCTTCTGTGTCTACAACAGATATTCTTTCTGCAGACAACTGGAAAATGTAAAACAAAAATCCCAGATGGAAGACCTGAAGGGAAACTTCTCAGCATGATCTTGTTCTAGTGATTACACTGTGGTGTAGGAGTGCTTGTATGAGTGAATTTCAGTTTGAGGAAATCTTTGATTTCTGTGAAAGACATTCTGGTAGTGTGGAAGGGAAATATGTTGAGCTGCAGACTACAGATTCACTTCAACAGAACTTCCCCTTAGTTTGTTCATCCAACTTTGCTTCAGCATCCAGATTCAGAATTCGACTTCAAGGGGGTTGTCGATACATCAGATGGTTTTGCTCCCATTTAGAGGGAGCCCAGCCTAGAGAAAAGGGCCAAGGTAGAAATAGAGCTCAGCAGCTTCCTGCCCCTGGGGGGAACCATGCCCTGCACCAGGACATGCCCTGCTGGGGAGCAGCCTGGCACAGAAGGGCCTGAGGGTCCTGGGACACCCAGGAGATGACCCAAAAGCAGCAACGTGCCTTGGGACAGGGCTGCCACAGGTGAAGGGAGCCTGGCTTCTGCTGAGCAGGGTGGGACACACCTGTGCAGGGCTGTGCCCAGGGCTGTGCCCAGGGCTGGGGTCACCAGCACCACACCCAAATGCTGGAGTGAGTCCAGCAGGAGGGGAGATTGTTAGAGGCTTGCAGTTCTGGGAGGCAGGATGAGCTGGTTTCTGGTTGAGAACGTAACTGGGACTTGTTTCTCCTGTGCTGCTTGCAGCAATTCAGTAAGTCCATGCTGGGTACCCCTCACTGCCACCTGGGATGGTTCATGAGAGGGTTGGGTGGTACCAGTTTGAAAAAGTTGGTTTATGGTCTGGTAGGATAAATCCTGGCATAAAAGGAAGCAGCTTCCTTGTGCTTTGCTGTGTTACTGCTGAGTTTTGCATGAGAGATGTGACTGTGGTGCCTGTTTCCAGGCTAAATTCCAGAGGATTTTAGTGAGAGAGGGTAAAAATGTAGGTATTTGTTTTTCATCTTTATAAGACCAGATTTTTACACTTTCTTAAAGTTCAGAGAAACAGCTCTTTTGACTATGAATTAAATATCAAAACAGAACTAACAGGTAAAAGTCTCAGTTCCCTTTTAATGTATTTTTCTGTAAGATAATTTCTGAAGTTTGGCAGAGCCATCACACTTTTCCCTTTTTATCCCTTAATAAGAGGGAACATATTGAGATCATAACTTTTCTGGGGTCTTTTGAGATTTTGAATCCAACACTTTCTGTAAAGCTCTGTGCATCCCTTAGAGACCTCCTCCCTGGCAGAGGGAGGAGCAGGGGAGGTGTCTTCCAGCTGGACCACAGGTGAACAAAACCCCTGGGAGCTCATCCCAGTCATGCTCTGCACTAAACATCCATCTCCTGTCTCAGGGTGCAGGAAATGACAGTGCCAAGGCAAGGGAGGCCTGCATGGACAGAAAGTGTGTGTCTGCACAAACACAGGCTGTGGCAGTGTGAGCAGGATCAGACAAAGTATTTTTCTTTTCTTGCAGTTGAATTTATTTTGAAACTTGTAAATATTTCAGTCATTCATCATCCATAAAGATGCTAAAATTAAGCATTACTGAAACTTGGAGGTATTATTTTGAGACAGAAGGCTAACATTCTTATTTAGATTAACTACTGTTTTTTTAAACCAATATACAGAGATGGTGGAGGTATACACAAGCTAAAAGAAATACTCATTTTGTTGAACCGAGCTGACAGGCCATGATTACAGATCATCTATTTTTGTGATGCAAACTGGAAATTAATATAAACAGTGTGGACCAAACCAGCCTTATGTTTTGCTTGTTTTTGATAGGAGCTGTGTGGTAGGGCTGTCTCTGTAAATCAGCTCCAAGATTTTATTCAGTGTTGTCCTGTGAAAACAGTCCAAGTTAGTATTCATTTCTGAAAGTAACATTTTGCTCTTGAGAGTTTTAGCTTTGAGATAGGGAATACCACAGCAGCTTGCATTAATTGGTGAGTGTGATGAAATGTACACTGTGTATAAAATCCAGTATTCCCTAAATATCAGATCAGATAACAGATACAATTCCAAATATGTAAAGAGTGGGCAAACTTTGATGACAGTATGATAAATCCTGTGGTAGTTACAGCTAAAACAGGCTGCTAATATGCATCTGAGCTCAGGAGATATTAAACTATATATAGATTCTGCTATTCCTAACAGATTGTTGTTGAGATACCTGACACATTTTTTATGTTACATGCATTCAGAAGAGCTGAGCTTTACATAATTTCTGGTTAGTGTTAGTTATGTGAAAACATATTAAAATGAGTGGCCTAGTTAAGAAACTCCGTCACATACGCAGAAAGGCAGGTTGGCATATTTCTGCCAAAATGCAGAAACTCTCTCAAAACCAGGCTTTGGGTTCTAAACATTTCTTTGTAATCTGGCAGAGTTTCAACCTCAGGGAGAGGTGACCTGTCGTGGCATCCATCACTGGAATAAGAGGACCTGAGCGTGTTCCATTTTTGTCACTGTCACCTGTCTGTCCAGGCACTGGGAGGGTGAGCAGAGGGACAGGCCCCTGGTAGCTGAACACCAGCCACAGGAAAAATCAAGTACATTTTATCAGCCTTTGGCTAAAAGCTGCCCAGTGCAAACAGCCCTTAACATTCCTCAAACTCCCAACAGATGTGTGAACACGGGTATGATGAGATGCTTTAGAGGCTCAGCTAAGCTTAAAGGCAAAGGGGAAAGATGCTGCTGGGGTGGGGATTCTCTGGGTTTGTGCTCTGGATTCCAGCATGAGGATAAGCCTGGCTGGGTGACGGGCAGGACGTGTGCACCGTTGATGACTGATGGTGTGCTTGCTCTTCAGGAGGTGCACAGGACTTTTGGCTGCACAGGTCCAGCTGCTCCAGGCCAAGAGAGGTGCAGAAGAATGTATTATATGGGCAAGCTAGTTCCCTCTAGCAACCTTCTGGGATATTGTGCAATCATTTCTGCTGAAGGTTTTAGCTCACTTTGCAAAAATGTAATGCAGCTGGGGATAGCACTGTCATCTTCAAAATATTGCGTGGTGCCCCTTATCAACTTCGTCCATAATTTCCAGCATTTCACAAACCATGGCTAGTAAATCTGAAGATTATTTTTAATATTGTCCCTAGGATAGTGTATTTGGACTGTGCTTACAGCCAAAGAATTGCTTTGAGCTTTCAGCACCTGAAATGTGTCTAAGTTGACCTTGCTGTTCTCCTTGGGTATTCAGTTGCCTGTCTTTGATAGGTGATGTAACAGGTCATATGCTGTTCAAGTATTTCTAGGTCTTGATGTCTATTTATTACCTTCTAAACGTTTGCTTGCTGGTTCTGTTCTCCTTGCCAGGGGCTGTTAATCACAGTAGTTTATATTTAACCTTTAGCACAGAGACAGGAAAGTTCCATATTTTTCTTACTTGCAGGACAATACCCGAGGCAAGTGCTCGTGGCCACTCGAGGAGACACATTAATGAGGCAGATGGGGCTTTGCTTTTCCTCCTGGGTGTCTGTGTCTGATAGAAATGCTGTCAGAGAACCATTGTAATCTATTTCTTGTTTGCTCTGTACACATTTGGGGATGTATGGATTGTCCAGCTCTTTACTGAGGCTTTACTCAGATTAACCAATTGTTCCACTGTTCCTTTGCTGTCTCCCATCTTTTGCTCTATAGAGTGGCATAATAAAATCATTTAACTCTTGAGAACCATCTGACTTCTGATCACAAAATTGTGTATTCCTAATGATTCAGCTGGGAGACCAATTCGCTGTTTATCATTTTCAGTGTTAGTGTGGTAAAAGATTTATTCTCAGAGAAAAGCATCTGCAAATAATGCAGCGTGATTGTGGAGCCAGCAAGCAGCAGCCTGCTCTGCTAAACAGCTCCAGTCCTTTGCTAGGATCTTACAGGAGATTTATTTGATTTTGTACACCACAATAACAGTAATGAGTGCTAGAGGATGGAAGTCACAGAAGATATTTTTGCAGGCAGCTGCAGGGATGCACCAGGCTGGGACTCCGTGCTGGCTCCTGGCACAGCCCCGTGCCTCTGCTGCCATGTGCCAAGGGCTCATCCAGGAGGGGCTTCAGCTGTCCCAGAGAACCCCTCTGCCTGGCAGGGGTGGGTGCAGGCACACTCAGATCAGCTGCTGTGCCTCTGGGTCTGCTGGAAGGTGGTGTTGGGGATCTGGGAGGCGAGGGGGAGCTGCCTGCAGGATCCAGAGTGCCCCTTCCCCACCCACCTGACAAACACAGCCCCTGAAGAAACAACTGATGGTGCTCCTCAGAGTGTCTGCTCAGAGGAGAAGATGCTGACAGCTCTTGGATGGATGACCCTGTTCGTGCTGAACCTCTCTGGTGTGTGTGACTGATGACATTTTTGGGAGGATGCTGTTCTTGACACCATGGGGGTTTGGGTGTGAGTAGTACACACTCAGTGCAGATGCCAAATCCTGCTTGGGTGCTCTGGTTGTTACAGGAGCAGCTCATGGTGTGTTTCATGTTGCAGTGGGTATAATAACTTTGCTTCATCATCCTCCCAGGGTGATCTCAGAGACAGAAAAATAAACAGTGACAAGACTGTTAGGTCTAAGATGTCCATCTTGGGCATTTCTGTCTTGTGTGAACAGGTCCTTTAACAATTCAGAGCTGCAATTTTTGCTCTTTCTGAGTATTCTTTAACTGTGCTTCAGGTGGTAGTAAAAAAAGTCAGTATTATTAAGTAATAAATTGAATTTACTATGATTGACAAAAACTGTGTATAATTAAAGGAACCTGAATTTGGAGAAATAACCAAGAAAAACCTGCTCATGCCAGAATATTCTATGATGCTTCAAGAAAATGAAACATAACCATGGGTTGAGTTAGAACCTATTGTATCTTTAATTCCTGCTTGAAAGAGAAAATCCCTTTTGAATAAAAGAACATATCTCTATTGAGAAATTAAATGCTCTATATTTACATTTTCTTTATGAAATCAGGAGTGAAGTCATTGCACTGCATTCTGTTTTGCTTGACTGACATTTGATTTCACACTTTTTAGTTGACTAGAGTTGTACTTTCCATAAAAAAAGAGAGATTTGTTTTCCCTTGCATAATTAAAAACTACTGCTTCCCTTGGATCTTCAGCCAAGGGTTGATTGGTTTATTTTTTTTCTTTTTAATTTCTTTTAATTTAATTTTTTTAATGTTACAGACTCTTCAGACAAGATTTTTTAATTTTTTAGGGTTTTTCTTTCTTTCATGGACTCTAAAGTTGCCCTGAACTGCACGTAATTTTTGAGAGCACTTGAGACTGGCATCTTTAAATCATTGGAGCACAAACAGAGTAGAAGCAGATGTTATACAGCACTTTGATCTCTGTTATGCCAAGAAATTTGGTAGTGGTGACCTAGGCAAGGTCTCATAAAGACCCTGGACATAGCTTAGAAATAGTTTAAAGTTCTGTCTGGGACTTGGAGTGTCAGAATCTGGGAAACCAACTGCATTTCAAGTGGGAAAGCTACCCAGTTCTTTTTAGCTTTTATTTTTCCTCCTCTCTGGGGAAACATTTTCAGTTGGGCCTTGTGTTGTAGAGATTTTTCACCTACTGGCTTTAGCTCAGCACTGTCAGAGCTGGGGTGGGACAGTGCACAGCCCAATTTTGTGCAGCGGAGGGCTTTGTTTTTCGGTGGGTTTTGGGTTGATTTTTTTTTTTCCCTTTTTTTTCCAAGAGCCAGGCTCTCTGGTGCTGCACATCAGAGCTGAGTGTGTTATTTCTGAAGGTGCAGCAGGCACTCAGGCTGTAACACCCTGCACTTGATGTTTGGCTGGCAGAGGCCAGGAGTGAAAGCACTAAATCCTGCCCTAAGAACTGCTAATGCCTGTTGACATAAATGAGTATTGAGGGTTCTCAGCAGCACTGAACCTACACTGCCACTGCCAGAGGCCAAATTTAAACAACTCGATTTTATTCCTACTTATGTCCCCAGCCTGGAATTTGGATACGAGCTATTGTTATTATTTCATAAATTGTATTTTAAAAGGGAGGCTTCCTTGCTTCTGATTTATTTCATCTTCTTGTCTGCTGTCTTCACAGAGGCAAACTGTTCTCATAAATGATTTCAGATGATTTCAGGAAATTTTATTGTCGTTTTCTCTGGTGAACCAGGAAGACAATATTTTTAGTCTCTGTGGAGGAATTCTAGGCAGAGCAAATAATTCATCTCTCTGCAGAATAATTTCATTATTGTTTCTATTGCAGAAAGTTACAATTGCCCTATTTTTAGAAATTACATAAACTAAATCTGAAGAGGTTTTCTTAGAAGCACACAAAAAGAAGGAATGGATTTTAAAACCAGTATTCACACACTAGGAGAAGGGTTGTGTCAGTTTTCTTTTCTAAAATTAGATGCTGTGAAACATGGTGAGAATTAAGTGAGTGCAGAATCTCTGCTGCTGTATCCTGTGTTTGGGTTAGGCAGTGATACTCCATCCCCTGTACTCTTACACTTGGAGGAAGCCAGAATGCATCGAAACTGCTGTAAATACAGTGAACTGATCTTCTTCAATGCATCCATACTGGTAAAAAATAGACAGCAGAAAGGATTCTGTGGCATCAATCCTGTTTTCATTGAGCAGGTTCGTGTGGTCAGGCATTTTTGTAGAGCTCTCCTGCGGAAATAGAAGAATAGGAAAATTAAATATTAACACTGGCATTTTGAGTGAGTGGCAAAAGTGTTGTGTGCCAGGAGTGTGTGGGGAAGCAGTTGAAATGTCTCTGTCCCTTGGAGGATGTTGATCATGGGTAAGAGATGCCCCAAGTACAGTCAGCATGAAACCAGCTGTGAGCTGTGTGTGTTTACAGCAGCCAGGCAGCAGCTGAAACACACACCTGCTTGTTGGCTTTGGAGCTCTGCTTATTTTCATAGCTTGTGGCCATGGCAGAGGCTCCCTGCCAGAAAAAGTTAAATGTAGAATATCCAGGAATTTAGCTGAACAACAAGCTCTGTCTTTGTATGGATGAGAATATTTGCATGGCACAGAAGTGCTCCCATTGGAAATGCTGATAAAATTATAACCAAGCTTATACAGATTTCTCTTCTGATCCCTTCCTGGTATTGGGGTTTGAACAGAATGAGTAGGAAAAATATATCAAGGGAGAAATTCTTACTGCTTATTTTCTGGAGTATTTGAGGAAACTTCAGTGCTCATTAGGATTTTACAAACTGTGGAGATTTTCCATGAGATTCTTAAAACACTTGTGAGACAGAATGATAAAAATTTTAATTTCCTCTCTCCCAGTCCTATTATAATTGTATAAGGCTATATGAATAGAATAATAATAGTATATATGCAACAATCTTAAGTGCACATACATATATAAAGGAGGATTTATTTCAGAATTGAATAATTGTGATGGAACATTTGAAATGGACAACTCTTTTATTTGATCAATAAGGCCACAAGGCTGAAAAAAGTTAACTGCTTCGATATTGGAGGATATTTTAGGAAATTCTAGAAGTTTATGTGAAGTAGGGTAGAAGGTGCTTTCATCTTAGCTGTAAGAAGAATGTGATTAATTAGAATGTTATATGTATTTTCATTACTTGCAAAAGTTCCAGTGAACAGCCATTGATGCTTGCAAAAGCGGAACTGTTTTGTATCCCAGAAAGCAATTGCCTGCTGCTTCTTCAAACAGCACTTGTGAATGATGCATTAGAATATGTCATTTTATATGCTCTGGACTGAAAAATGCCAGAAGTAAGTGTTGAGTCTGAGTAAAGAGATGTAAATGACTGGAAGACACTCAAAGTTTCTGATTCAGTTGCCTGGAAGTGTAAAAGTGTAAAAAAACCCAGTTTTGTGTGAGGAGTTTTCTCATCGTTCAGGTAATGCTGTGGGTTATTGCATCCCTCTAAATCCCTGGCAGAGGACTGGAAATGTGAGTGTTCAGAGCCAGGTAAAATTGCAGGAGGTTGAGCACCATGAGACGATAGAGAAAAGGAATGTTTGGCAGGGCTGCTGTAGCTGTGCCTCGCAAAGCAGTGATGTTAGAGTGTGCTCCCTCCTTCTGTGGGCTTGGAAATCATTTCTCCTCCTCTCTCCCCTTGTAATTTTCCTTTAATCATTCCACAGAACTTATGATCGATGTTCTGATCTTAAACCCTCTGCTGTTCAGGCCTTGAGTGTGAATGGCTGTTGAATTCACGTAACCCTGGTTGCTCTGCCAGGCCACGGTATTTCAGTTTTCTCTTATGCAATAATCTGTTTTCCAGCTTTCTCTCTTTGTCCATGTCTGCCCTTCCCTGAGCAGCATGGGGACAGGAACTGGAAGCAGTGTTTAGCAGAAACCAGCTTTTTTTACAGCAGCACTTTTGCCCTTGTGCCACGTGGGGAATCCCCACAGGAGCTGTGGTCATTTGCGGCCGAGGCCTGGATGAGCTTACCTGGTTTCTGTGGCAGGATACAGACACACAAACAACCACACTTTGGTTGAAACAACCTTAAATCCAAATTGCACAACTTATCATCGAGAGTCTGTAAACAGCAATTTCTCTCTGAGGCAGCCTGACATTGTAGGCCCCAGCTGGATCCAAGCCGCTGTATCCTCAGTCATGTTATCACTTACAATTGATAGATTTTGTGTTAATTTTATTTTTAAGAAAACAAGTTGGGGTTTTTGGTGGGCTTTTTGGAAGCAAAGTAGAGTAATATCTATTATCCATTTATTTCAGTGGAAGGAGTAGATCCCTGAGGCTGAATTCAGCCTGGCCGTGGGGCTGGCAGAGTGGGCAGGATGTGTGGAGGGCAGGGATTGCTGTGCCTGTGCCCACCAGAGCTGTGTGCTACCAGCAAGGGACCCGGCAGCACCTGCACAGGGCATCTGCAGCGCCAAACAGCCTCCAGGAGAACCAAAGGGATGTATTGTTAAGGATTTTTCCACCTGTGTCTCCTCCATATCTGGGTATGCTTCCCAACAGAGAGTCTCTCCCAGGGCAAGGCCACTGAGCCAGGATCCCACCATGCATCACTTTGTGAGATGTTCCACAGCCGGATGCTTTTTTAAAGCTTTACACGTTCTCTTTACAGTCACAAACAATATCTTGAGTTCAGCATTTGTTCAGGTTCATGTAGCTTCATAAAGATGTTTCATTTTTGAGATACTCAATAGGGCGAGAGGGAGATTTGCAGACAGAAGGATGAGGGTGGTTTTTTTGGAGGGGAGGAGCTTTTTAATGTTTTCAGCCTTGGGCTATGAAGTGCTGGAAGTGCTGCAGAATTCTTTTTATTTTTACTTATTTTTATCTGTGCGCCAGGCACTCGTCCATGCTCTCTGCCCTGCCAAAAAGGCTTCAGCATTAATGTGACAGACCACCCTGCCCGTGGGTGAGGTGTGTAATTCTTTCTTGGAGCAGAGATCTCGAGCAGAGGCTGCTTGTTATGTCGAAGTGCATGTGGTTTTCTCACACGAGTTACTTGGCAGTCCAGAGAAAATATTAAACTGCACTTAACTTGGAAAGACCAGGAGGTCTTAAATGCATAGTAAAAAATGTCTGCATTTCATTTTTTCTCCTCGATCTCTTATGGAAAGTCTTGGCAATGGTGAAGAGAGATCGTCCCTCACTCTGAAGTACATCCCCATATTTCAGTGTTCTAACCTGTCTGTGTCAGGAATGGCTGCTGGCATTTGTGTAAGATTTTTTTTCCCATGGTTGCCTATTGAATTTATAAGTAGAAATTAAAATTACTGGTATGAAGGAGGAACTAAACTCCCAAATTCAATGTTTGGTCCTGGGAACTCCTGGGAAAGTCTGTTCTCCATTTTTGCAGGTGGCCTTTGGGCCTGCTTGTGCCACACAATTTTCAAAAATATGTTTTTCACATTAGAAATATGAATTTTTTCAGCATCAGTATTAGTATTTTTTATTATGAGAGGGTAATTTTTTCATTTAGTAGCTTTCATTAAAGGTCATAAATTAAAGTTTTAAAAGCCTCTTGCCCATTAAAACAAACAAACAACTTTCAGACTTTAAAACGTATTTAATTATTGGAAATCATTAGAAATTTTCTCCTCTAGGGATTTTATTTCTTTAATCAAAATTCCTACTGACAATAATGGAAATTTTTCTTCTTATGTGGATAGCCATTAAAACAAATGCTGAATATTTACCTTTTTACTTTCTACTTTTATAATAATATTGATATTAGAACGCAGTTTGGAAAAATGCTCAGCTTAGAGGGTTATTTTAGTCAGAATTGTGGCATTGTGCTCTGAACACTTGTGAGAAAGCGGGGACTGTTGACATTCCCATTCTGCCCATTCCCTTGCTGCAGGAAGGAGCTGGGCTTTGTGCCTGTGTGCATGGCAAGGGATGGGATGGGAAGGGAATTGGGATGGGATGGGAAGGGAATTGGGATGGGGATGGGATGGGAAGGGAATTGGGATGGGGATGAAGTGGGATGGGGATGGCTGTGTGAGGGGTGGGGCAGCTGCCAGGGCAGAGAGAGAATTTCCCTGCCCTTAGATATGACAAAACTCTCAAGCAAAGGAGGGTCCAGGGGAGCAGGGGTCAGGCAGGTCTGGCTCTTCAGCACCTGGCAGCTTTCCAGGAGTTCACAGCTTAGACCAAAATCCTTACAGGAGCAATCCCGGCGTGTTCTTGCTCGTGCTGCACTGGGAGCCTGTTTGTTGTTCAGCAAGTTTTCTGTGCTGCCTCTCCCAGTGTGCCTGGAAAGCAGCATTAGCATGGAGCTCCAGATGTTTAGAACAAAATTGTGATTTGGGCTCCCGTGCAAAACAAACAAGCCCCTCTCGGAGTCACTGGCTGTCAGTAGAGCTTCTCAGCAACCTCTTGAAATTAAATCCTTCATGCCTTGATTAGTTCTCTGTGTGTCACACTTGTTTGGAAAGTTCTCCTCTTGCCAGCCTGGTGTGTTGCAAGATTTCCCCCTCTCAGGGAGGGTTCTGAAACTGCTCTGGTGTTCACAGAGCCAGTGCACCCCTGGAACGCCTGTGGCCACACTGGATGGAGAAGAGGGCTCATGACCAAAATGCCTTTGGATTCCAATAGCAGGGAGCTGAATTTTGAATCTCAAGGAGAATAATAGGAAAAACAGCTGCAGCATCTCCTAGCGCTTCATGTACAAGCACTCATTTTTAAGAGGAAAAATTACCATTTCTTCAAACTGACATAAAATTGGCTAGTCAAGCACTGAAAATAAAATGTGTTTTTCCTTTATTTCTCATTCCTTTTAGTTTTTCATGATACAGTTCATCTTTCAGCTTTTTCTTGTAAAAAACAACCACTTCTAGAATCTTTATGAAAATGAAAGCTGTCAATTTCATGTGAATTCACAACTCCTGTAACTGAGGTTTTTAGCCATCACCCACCAAGACTTGATATGGAGTGTCTGTACCCAGCAGTCTCAGAGCAGTCTGACTGTGGGTTCTCTTCCTACTCTGGATGAATCAACCTGGTTCATTAGAACTGTTATAAAGCAAACAGCTCCAGCATGTGCTGCGAAGCCAACACTACAGAGCACAGGAGTTGAAATGAGTAAATAGCAAGCAATTGAGCTTTGATGTACCAAGATACGCCTCTAGGAATCTCTAACTGCCTCTGAATTCCCTGTTTAATCCACTGTATGTGTTTGAAATTATGCAACAACCTAAATATTTGGGTGTTGTATTTTAACCATCGTGTGTTTTGGAATATATACTTTCATATGGAGCATTTGAGCTTAAAGTGCAGTCATGTTCTTGATGTGTTGATTGGAAAATGTATTTGTAATTTGCCATAAAAATAATGATGTGTCCAGATGTGGATATCAAGTGCCATTGAACTACTGCTACAAGCTCCAGACACCAGGGCTGCTACAGAAATGGGAGGCATGTTTGTCAACAAGTTATTCCCTTCCCATTGCCTGCTCAGACTCTGCTCCCACTGCTCATATCCTGCCCCATCCTCATCCTCTGTGGCACTGCCCTGACCTGGTGCCTGTGGAGCAGTCCCCAGGACCATTTCCAGGATTCCCACAGCTGGAGATGTGCAGGACAGGAGCCTGGACCGTGGCATCTTTGATCATGTTACATTACCTGTGCACCTCAATTCACACCCTGGGTCAGCACTTAATTCCTAGTCTTCCCCCCTTCAGCTATGGAGGATACACAGGTGGAAAAATCCTTAATACAATACATCCCATTTTAGGGAACTTCAGCAGATCCTGTTTGAGTGACTTCAGGTTTTGTTAGAGGGAGCAGGTCATTCTGTGGTTGTTAAAGATTTCTGGAACAACAAAATGATCTTGTATAGGAGCACAGTCCAAGCAATGTGGAGGGTGTGAGCCTGAGTGGGTCCCCATGGCCCTCGCCAGCCATGGGCTGCTGGGTCCTTGCCTTGATGCAAACCTGGGAAAACCAGCTCTGATCTGTTGCCATCAAAATGAATTCATAAGGACTTGTTTGCTGCCTTCTCTGTGTTAGCACTGATGGGATTTTTTACAAGCATTTCCCCAAACTAGGGCGTTGTATAACACTGGGTGGTCTGACACTGAGGCATGTGATTTTTTAACTCTTCCTGAGTTTCCTGCAGTTGAAATTGGTGCTGTTTGCTTTAAAGCAGCTTGCCTTGGGTTTGGCGAAGGTGCTGGCTCTGTTATGATATACACTGCTAAACAGAGCTACAGAATTCCAGCCAGCAGCCCTGTTTGCAGAGGTGGGAATTTTGTTGGAGTAGAATTTTATTAAATTTACAGAATAAATTTAATTAAAAGCTAGTAATTTCTAACATCTTATTTACAGTGTGTACAGATTTAATGCATTGATAGCTTTTAATTTGCACTTGGCAATTTGTTGAAGTAATTTACTTTGTAATTATTTCATGATTGCTAGCACTTTGGTGCCATGCCACTCTCTGTTAAAATTTTGTTGTTAGCTTTGTGACTCTGATCTTTGTACCACTTTGTGTATGATAGTTCCTCATACCTCTTCTAATCTTTGCCTTTGTTCTAACTTAGACTTTATTCTGTCTTCCTTTGCTCTGCTTTTGTCTCTTCCTGATCCATCTGTGTGTGGCCAGCCTAAGAGAAAAAATTCAACTTAGGATGTTGTTTTGGACCAGTCTGTGGTCTGTTTAGATGGACATAATTTCTGTGCTGTTTTATACATAGCAGTATTATTTCCTATGCCACAGGTACTTTCAAGGGCAGGGGGTTGTCCCCAGAGTGCTCCAGTCTGTGGGATTAACAGAAGTAGAAAGGATGTTCATGTAGAAATTCCCTTGAGTGATCAAGGTACACGTTATATCTGTGCTATGTCACCTGTTCCCCGTGACAAAAAATGGTAACTTATCCCTTCATGATAAGTTCACCTCCCCTTAATTCCATGTGGGTGTTTAGGTTCAGTTCTGGGCTCCCTTACACAGCAGCAGCTTCTGCCTCAAAGCCCAGCAGGTGCTGGGGAGGCTTCTCTGTGTGCCTGGAGAGGAGCAGTGGCCAGGCTTGCACGTGTGCTCCAGGGGAAATGGGGCCTGGATGGAAAGTGAAGCCAGGCCAGATGGAAGTGCTGTTAAATATCCTGAGTGGCCCAAGCCTCAAAAGCTCTGTTTTCTTTGTAAAGCTTTCCTGCTATTCCTTTAGCTTGGGGAATGTATCCCCAGTGTTGTTTAGTGCAGTCACCAGTAGCAGATGATGTGTTTGCAGCCAGGGCCAGGCATGGCCCCCGGGGCTGTTCTGCTCCTTGGCAGTGACAAGTTTGTACCAGACTTTGAGGAAGGTGTGTCTTCCTGGTTAGACAAATGCCAGTGTCATTTGGGCAACCCTGGGCCTTCTCAGTGCTGCTGACCTCAGATAGCCCTCGTGCCCCAGACCCGGGCTGGACTTGTTTATCTCTAGCTCACAGGGTGCCTTTTACTACTGTGTCTGCTGCTTGACTTGAAAAGGAAACTTGAAGTGGTGTTGCTTGCTTTTCCTCTGGCTCACACTTCAGTCCCAGCCTTGTTATTCTTAAACATACTTCAGAAAACTGCTAGAAGGCTTGTACAAATCTGCACTGGTTTGTGGGCTTATCTCGGATGTATACTTTAGTTTGAAGTATGTGAGATTTCTTCTTGCCCGTTCTCTGCTAGATTTAAAAGTTACAGCTTGGAAAGTGACTGTTGGTAATGGCAATTTATAACATCCTGTGTCCTGGAGCAAAATTTATGATGAAAAAAGCAGAGGATTTAGCAAGTTTAAAGCCTCCCTGTCTGTTGCTCTGTTTTAGGCATTGTGGGATAATCTAGCATATGCTTAGTTAGTCACTGCTTCAAATGGAGATGTATTTCAGCTTTGGTACCTAATGTCTTTTGCAGACAGCTTAGATAATGTTGCCCTGTGAGGTGCAGTGTGTTCTTATATTTGCTGTGGCTGCAGAAGAGGAGGGAGATACCTGATGGTCATTTTGTTTTTGCTGTGGAACACAGGTTGCAGTTTGACTGTTTGGAAGCCTGTGCAGGGCTCAGACTGAACGGCTCCTGTCAGGCTTTTTGGTGGCTGTAGGGTGATGGGGTGGGTGTGAAGTCTGGGCCTCACTCCTTACACCACAGAGAGCCCTGCTCTCTTCTGCTCTGATAAGACAATGCCTGGGATAGGTTTGTTGTACAGCCTGGGTCCCACATGGTGCCTGTGGGGACCTGGCTCCTGCTCTCCTGCCTCCTCTTGTTCCTGCACCGCAGGGAGCCTGAAGGTCAGGGGCTGGCACCCTGGCCTTGTGTTCCCTGTGTCTGGTCTGCCCCTGGCGTGCTCCTTGTCCCACTGCTGACAGCAGGTTTTGCTTTGCCAGCACCTTTGCAGAGGTTGAGGGTGGACAGGGAACTGGTTTTGCAGAAGCTGTTCCTTGGATGCAGTCTGGGAGGAGAGCAGATGTGTTTGCACCTCCTTGGTGATCACTGCTGTGCAGGACTGACCTCACCATCAACCCAGTTTATACTACTGAATTCTCCTTCTGCGAATTATTGCTTTCCTTTGAGTATCATGATAACACATTGAACACAGAGTTTCTGTTGCAGTGATTTATGCTAAGATAAATTACTCGTTGATACACAGGGGTTTGGTGTCTCAGTTTCTGAGTCTGGTTATTCCCCGTGCATTAAGTTACTGTGTCCTCTGAAATGAAAGCAGCTGAAATCCAGTGTTTTATTATTTCTTCCACCATTTTGACAAACTTACCAATGTGGTTCGAAGACTTAAGCTGTTATTTAAATAATACAAATGTGTTTGCTCAACTTTACATATAATAGTCCTGGTTTCTTTCAAGTTCATGACCAGCTTTGCCTCAGGTTTAAATATTTTGTTTTCCAGATGCAGGGAGACTGAAAGGGTGGGGTTTGCTCTGCCTTGCAAGGTCACAGGACAGAGTGAGGCAGCAGGAGCAGAAGCCTTGCCAGGGCTGGCAGAACAGCACCCTGTACTAGAATCCCCATGGCTTAAAAAATTCTGGAAGCCACTTGGGTTTGCCTCAGTGCCTGTGCTTGCTCATGCACCCAGAAGCTTGATAGTGAGAGAAACAGAAGTTCAATAAATAGTATAGCTAGAAAAAGAGGACATAATTTCTCCTTTCTTCCCCCATTTTGAAGTGGAGAAATACTTTTATTCATTTGGATAGTTTTGATAACAGAGCTAGGATTGAGCTGAGGTCTGCATTATAAAGATGCTCTGATATACTGGATGCTTCCAAATGACTCCTAATTCTGTGAATTAAGACTATTTTCTTTATTATAATTGTCAATGTATTTAGCTTTTCCACATCTAGTGTAAGCATTTTAACATCTGCACTTCTGTATAATGACTTCAAGATTTTTCTTCTTGCCCATGTTTTACGGAACTTTTTGTTAGCTTGATTTATTATTTCAAAATTCATGCGGCATGTAGCTTCCTTGGCAAGTTAAATGTCAGGTAAATGGTATTGCTGTGTTAATTTAAATTTAATCAATAGATAATGTGCTGCAGCAGGAACACAGAAGAGCTCAGCAGGTCTCTGACTGGAGATGTGAATTTTCTTTCTATAAGAATTTTGGGGTGCTGTGTAAGAAATGGATGCTTAATATTTGGCTGGGAGGTGCTGTCATATGAAATCTCTAATGTCAGTGATCTTCTTTCAGTTAATTTAGTTAGAGTGCATTTATTTTATTATATTCTAGTATTTTCTAGAATTTTTTTTCTGGTATTTTCTAATTTTTTTTTTTGCTGTGGATATTGCCACTATTAAAAAGAAATCTACCTTTGACTACAACCAAGCTTGTAATTTGCTTTAGGGAAAGGAATTGTACCTGTTAACTTGGCTAAAAGCTGTGAGTATAGCTTTTGTAGTCACGAGTGGGAAATGCTCAAAAACCAAAGGACAGAACAGTTATTTAATTTGTTTTGAGGGTAAAATTAGGGTAGTGCCATGGTTTTATTTGAGCATAGCTGTTGGCCTCTACAGAGAATAAGGTCTTGATACCTGGCAGCATGTGCATCACTGTTACCTGCCAGAGGAGAGGCACCTAGGCCAGGGTTTGGGTCGGCTTCTGTACTGGTAGGTTACTTCCTGCCTGGTTTTGATGTAGCTACTGGTTCCTTTTTAATAGCAATTGAGGAATGAATAAGGGTATGGTAGGATAGTTGTGAGTGTTTGCACTTCTATGATTTCAAGTACCACTCTGAGAAAAAAAATGTGAGTGGAGTAACATATTTCCATTGATAAAAAAATAAAAAATGATAACACACACGGCCCAACCTGTCCTGAACAGAGCACGTAGCAGGTGATCCTGCAAATAGCAAAAGTGAATTAAACCAAAAGGAAGCTCTTTTGTCATAAATTTTACTCTCTAACAAAGATGCTATGGGAACATTGTTAGTGAAAAGTAACTCTGTTGCTTTCATCTCCAGGAGTTGGTTGTATGTGTGGGAAGGAAGCATGGCTGAGATCACCTCTGAAGTTTTCTGTTTCAAGGTGTAGATTTAGATTAAATGAAGCAAATTGGGTGGTGAACTCAAGAATCACAAGCTCACAGAGCTGGTATTTCTTCATTTCAAAGGTTAAAAGAAAATCAGAGAAGCTGTAGCAGAAGTCTTGAGATTTAATTGGCTGAGTAACCGTATCAAAGACTTGGACCTGGGCAGAGCCACTGTAATAGGAGCAGGCTAAATACAGATGCTGGTACCTTCTGGAAGGTTTGCTATTGAAGTTATAGGTGTTTCTGCACTGAAGAGTGCTAATATAAAGTCAGAATAACAAAGCATGGAAATATGGTAGTTAAATACATTCCAAGAGAATCTGTTAAGCTTCTTAGTATTTTTCCTTCTGCTTATTCTCCCATAAATTTGGCAGTTTTATATTTCTTACCACAGAACTGCCCGTTGGTGTAAAGAAAACCAAATTCCTTCTTTGCTGGTCATCAACAACATCCCTCGTAGCAAAAGGCTCAGACCTGGCGTAGGTTTCCACCCTGAGTCATGTATTTAGTAAACATTTAATTCAATTTGGGTATTCACCTAGGGAGGAGATTAAATGAGAGAGGTCAAGCAGCTACTGAGTGTTGAGTAATTCTATACTTTGGACATGTTGAGATTTTAATAAACATCAAGGTAAATGGTTTGAAATTGGAGCTGGGATTTGAGGCTCCAGAAAGAAAGGGTTCATCTTTCAGTTTTAATTATGAAACCAAAGAGACCTCTATCCTTGAGTCCTGCAAGCTGTAGGAAGGTATAATGAGCTGTGTTCAGCTTTGATTCTGTATGTGAGAATATCCTTCAGCTACAGATTAAAAATAAAAATACCTAAAAATATTTTAAAAATTGTTTTGGAGGCTACCTACCTACTTCTATAAAGAGCCTGCAGTGTAATACATGTTCAGGATTTGTAGACTGTGTAACCAAGTTAAAAAAAATAGAGCAGACAAGACTTGGGTGCTGTGTCTGTGATATCCTTAAGCCTGATTATGTGTGTGTATCATTCTTAATTTCAGCCTTTTATTTAGATTCATATGAATAAATACTGATTTGGATGGATATTTCCATGTTTCTTTTGCATCATTCACTTTTCTTGGGTTGAGGAACATGGTTTGGCTTTCTGGTGTCAGTTCAGGATATTGCTGCAAAGGTCATTGTCAGTCTGCTGCCTCTCGGGCGTGACAATTTGTGTGCTGAGACAGGAGGTGGAATCCCTGGATGTGTGTGGTGCAGAAGCTGTTTGTCTTCCGTTGCAGAACGTCCTCAGAAGTGAGGCTGCAATCCATCACCCACTTAGCTTGTGAAACAAGACTAAGTTTTGGAGTTTTAAAACAAGTTCCCCTCTCCCACACTGCCCTTACACTGGGAAGGAACTGAGCTCCCTGTAAACACCTACAGAGCCCTTCACTTTTGCTCCTCCACATCTGCCCCTTCAATTATTCCTTGTGTTTCCTGAGGAGCACAAGGTGCTGAAGCCCTTCCTGTCACACTGACCTGTGCGGGTGTTGTTCCCTCAGAAGTCCCTCAAATGTCTTCCTCGTGTGCCTTTGGTCTGCCTTGCTTTTCACTTGTGATATATTATCCTTTGCCATCTGAAGATCATCTTTGTCTCTTTTTATCTTCAGCTGCTTGGAGTCCTGGAGTAATTTGCAATTTTTAAGCTACAGTGACAATGGATAGCTTTGCACCTCAGATCCAAGAGATCAGAATGGTGCTGTAATAAAAACTGATTGGAAAATAATTTATTTTCATTTTCTTCCACATGATGAGATTTATGGGAGCTTCCCAGGTGTAACAACATCTCTGCCCCATTTGACCTTCAGCTGGAAGTGAGTCTCCTTTGGTTCACAGTTCAACCTTGAAGCTATGTTTTATTCAGCTTCAGAATTTTTAGGATAACTCATTCCACCATGGGGAAAAAAAATTGCATTTGAAGTTCCCTCTGCTATACATTTCTGCTGCTTGTAGATTCACTGTGTAGGTGATGTGCAAGTAAGAAAAATCATAGAGATTTGTCCCTACTTTGAGTTACATAGAAAATACAGGCAGAAAAGTTGTTAGCTTGTTTAAATCTTCGTGTATTTTGGTTTGTTAATAAAACCATTGTGGCATCTCAAGAGTAGCTCTTTCAAAGAATAAATCATTCAAAACACACTTATCCAGACTTAGAAAATCTGTTTAGAGTGCCGGCTTTGAAGTATTAACCTTAATTATCATTCAAAGTATGCAGTAATCAGCAAATAATTTGAACTGTGTTTTGCTGAACTGATCCTGTTAAAATCCTGCTCTGTGGGGTGATTGGTGTGGATAAGGATTGGTGAGGAAAGAGCAGTGAGCATTGTCCCACTGGTCAGACCAGAGGGGTTTGGTGTGTCAGGATGGGCACACGAGCTCTGCGTACACCTGCCTGGGGCTCTGCTGGCACCCACAGACACGATACTGAAGGTGTTCCACACACACAAATAGGAGCTGCAAGTTTCATTGGTTTAGTTTGGTTTAGATTTCCATCTGTGTAGGTTTTTTTTCCTCCACAAATGTTTGCATCCTGGTTTTGAGAACAAGTTGTTTTTTTGGTTTTTTTAAAAATTTTATCTTCACAGGTTCTTCTAGCAAGAAATTTTATGTTACTATGTGCTTTATCAAAAAATAATTCTTTTCTGTTTAGATGCACTGGTGATTTTGTTTGATGTATTCTAATTCTCCACATGTGAGAAGTAATAAACACCAGTTCTTGTTTTCTGCTTAATATTTCATGCTGTCTCAATGTATCCACTGTGCAGCCTTCCCAGGCTGGAAATCCACAGCTGGCTCTGTCCTTGTTCAGAGAGCATTCCATATTTCCTCAGCTTTCTTGTCATTATCTTGAGTTTGGAGTTGTGTCACACTGAGCTTTACCAGCTTTGATAAAGGCACTTTCTACTTTTCCATAGTCTCTATGTGTGAGGAAGCTTCCTGCTGCCCTGAGCAATGAACTTGTTTTTTACAACATTGAAAAAAACCAGAGTCATCCACCAACCTTGTTGTCTCATCTCCTCCCTTCATCCCACGGACACGCTGATCTGCACCAGTTTCCCCAGCAGTGGGAAGCTGCCCATTTATTCCCAGCTTCTGTGCCTTACTTTTTAATATTATTAATGCACTCAGAGACCCTTTTCATTTTATCCCATGACTGCTTAGTCTTTGCAAGCGTCTTTGGTGAAGGACTTTGCAAAAAGCTTTTCAGAAATTAAACACACACTGTAACAGCAAGGTCACCTTGAGTAATAGACTTAATGGCTACCTCAGATATATTTTTTTATTTTGTGGTAAGACTGACCCAATGGACACCATGCCAGCAGGTTTTCACTGTATTAGGTCAATATATGTCTTAATCTTGATTGATGTTAATCCCAATTAAATACCAAGATTTCAGGAGTCTATTTCCTTTTCTCCTTTGAATGGCTTCTGAGTATTGTCTTTGCCTGTGTCACCTTCTGGTTGTTTCCTGCTGAAGTCACTCGAGCTATGTAGTTGTCAATGCAGAAATGTTGTGCTCGTTTTAAAGAGCTGAAAGCAGCTGGGTAGAGGAACATGTGAAGCTTATCCCGAGGTAGTGAAAAACAACAAAAAAGCCAAGGTATTTGTCATTCTGAGTCACAGCTGCTCTTTGAATGACGCCTGTTGCAGGTGATCTTTCTGTGATTTTTATCAGTGTTGTAAAGCCTCTTCCCCTTCCTTTTCATTTCTGACATTTCCTCTGGCTCCCACCTGATTTAAGGGAAAGCTTCAGAGTGGGAACTTACTGAACTCTAGTGTAATTATTTCCACATTTCTCTCATGGCCTTAAGTCTCAGGGGCGTATCTCCTGTATCTTTATCATCTTTTTGCCCCTCTGCTACTACTCGATGGCAGTTTTCTTGCTTTTGAAATCTATCAAACCAGATATAGTAGTATTTTTTATACCTTTAGCAAGTTTTCCTCAGAATCCCAAATCTGCCTGGACTGGTTCTCATTAGTTTTTATTTATTATTGGAAAGCTGATATTTCTCTTCTCTGAGATCCTTGTGTGCCTTTAATCAGTCCTTATGCTACTTGGAACACACTTTTTTTAATGATATCTAAAACTGTGTAGCATCTAAAACGACTTTCCATCACAAAATGTATCTGATCTATAGTAGGACTACTGCCAGTGCACATATGAACATGCTTTTTTGATTTTGGTGTGGTTGCTGCTTGTGATTTTGCTCTTCTTAAATTAGTGGTTAACTGGCACTTGCCTCCAGTCTCCTCTGCTGCTTATTCATTTTGACTCTACATTAAATTAGGATGCTGCAAAATTACTACCTGGAGTGTCCTCTGGTCAACCAAATTGTTTTCAGTGGTTGGAAATTTCAGGACCTATCAATTTAGAATCAATGGAAGAGTGTATAATTATTTAGATAATTTCGTGTCATTTCACTAAGCAGAATTATCTTAATATCCCTGTGCAATCCAGCAGTGTACCTAAAATAATACTTTGGGCTCTATCAGTAGAGCCCATGGAGATTAGAGGATCACATGCACACAAGTGATGTGAGTTGCAAACCTCTGGAGAACCCAGCTGCCAGCATCAGCTCTGTGGTATCCTGCTGCTGACCTTTATACCAAGAGAAAATATTTTACAGCAAATTTGAATCAGGTGCCACTGCTTTGTTCAGTGCATCTTGCAGATACTTTGAGCTTAAAAATAACCTGCAGAAAGGAGTTTTCAGCTGCCTGTACCTTTCTCTTGTGTGGCTGATGTTGATTTTAGTGAACTCTTTACTAAAAGAATACTCAGGTTTCGTTACGGCTCTTCTTTAAAAGTTACCTGTTGCTGTCTTGGCTTCCAGCTGCAGCTCTTCTCATTCCAGTGTGAGGTTATTACCTGCTGACCTTTGCTAAGGTCAGATTACTTTGAGCTTTACATCTCCTGTGCTGGAGGTTCTATTTGTGTAATCCACAGGTAAAATTTCATTGCTGTGTCAACATTTATTTTCAGCTGGGCACAAAGTGGTTGCTTGCCTATCAAATAACTGAAGTCAGCAGCTGATTTTCATAAGCAGTGGAGTTACAATTGCCTTTTTGCTTACTGACCTCAGTGTGTTCTCCCATCTGATGTTCAAACCAGGCTTCAAGCAACATTTAAAACCAGAAGGTTTTGTCTTCTTGTATATTGATGTCTTTTTGGCCAGTAACTAAAGCCCTGACAGGGGAGCTTTCGAGGAGCACCAGGCATTTCCCCTGGAGCTCAGGTGGGCATGGGCTGAAAGGGGATGTGAAGCTGCTGTGTTGTTTTTACTGGAGCCACCTCCTGCACAGACCACACGAGATGGTCTTAACACACATCTCTGTATTTTCCTTAAAGAGGGGAAAGGTGTTTTCTGCTTCCTACAGGATTACAGATTTCTCTGTGTGGTCCCCTGGTGTGCAAAAGGCAAATATCTGCTGCGATTGCTAAAACAGTTCCATCATGATTATTAATTGCATAATTAGAATGTACAAATAAGGCTTGTCACATGGATTTTGATTCTCATGCTGAAATTTTAACATATGATGATGTGCTCTGGTAGCACACCCTAGTAAAAGCAGTAATTGAACCATCAGACCACAGTTTCCTACTAACATATATTCCTTGTATTTTTCCATTAAGAGAAAATTCACCAGGGGACAGTCTGACTCTTTGCAAGGCTTGCTGCCTCATCAATCAGTGTCAGCATTTTGACTCAGGGGCTTGTCAACCCCCCGAGCTGCTTGTCTCTTAGCAGGTGTCCGTGGCACAGAAAAAGATGAACCAAAAATAGCCCAACCAAGTTCTGCTTTTTCCAGAAACAACAAGAAATAAAGACACTCTAGGGATCTGGTGACGTTGAGGTTTCTTTGTGTTGCTGGTTCCCTCACCAGCCTTGCACAGTAGAACACTGAGCTCTGTGTAGCATCCCCAGATTCCAGGTTTCCTAAATTATAAATGTCCTGGGTTTAAGTCCATGTGATCAAGAAGGCATCAAATGGAGGGAAGAACTCAGTTCCTCCTGGCCTGCATGAGGTGTAGGGCTGCTACTGCTTCGTTCTGCAGCATGAGATCTGCCAGGAGAGGCAGAACTGAGATGCCAAAGGAATTAATTAGGAGGCAGCTTGTGTGAGGGTGGGTGAGGCTCTCATTAAGTAGGGAAGAGAAAGGGAAGAGCAGAGTTTGCCCTCTGTGGGAAGGGGTGAGCCCTGAGCAGGAGCAGGCACAGGGCTGGGGCACAGGAGTGGTGCTGGGGCTGCTCTAAAGCCCCCAGGAGCCCTCACAAGGGACATGAGCAAACAAGGGACACTGGACAGTCAAAACAGAAACCCCAAAGCAAAGTAGCAAATTAAAAAGTCTAGAATAGAGAAGAGGAAAAAAGGAGGGGGAAAAACACAAAAACAAAACATACTAAACAAACAAACAAACAAAAAAGGCAAAAAAACACAAACAAAAAAGAAAATCAGCAAAGAATATATAACCTGTAAAAAAACCCCAACCATTTTTAACATTGCAACACAAATACCTAATGGGTAAGTATTGGCTCTTATTCTTGTCAACGAGAATATTTCATTGTCTAGTCAGTAATTAAGAACACTTTTCACTGCAAGGCTCCTAGACTGCCAGTAGTAAATAATTAATGCTAAAGGAGTGTTATTTCTCTAAGTGGTGAGTGTTTGCTTCCTCCTCCTTCCACTTATGAGAGTAGGTGAGTAGTTTGCATCTCACATCAGCATCAGCTTTAAAGATTCATATTCTTTTGGATTAAAAATCAGTTTAGAAGATTTCAGTATGTAAAATTTCATTGAGTGAGATGGGGAAAAGAAGATGCTGAGAGGAAATCGAAATCCTGAGAGGAATCCATATTAGCAAAAGCAGCCCTCACTTTACTTGATGCAAAATGAGAATATCTGTGTGACTTATAAATTTATCCTGTAAATTGCTGTTCATTTTCTGGATGATTCAGCATTTGATACTTTAATATTAGAAGGTTTTTGTTTATTCTTCTTCGTCAAATCGACAGAAAAAATATGGTGGATGAAGTCTCCTTTTCTGTGGCTTTGTATTTATTAAATATTTAGGTTGCAGCCCTTTGTTTTGGCTATTTGCACCTGTGCCTTCAGGGAAATATTTTTCTAAATATCCTCCCAGACTGTTGCCACAGCCAGGTGAGGCTGGATGTTTTATTGGATGCACCTATAGAACACATCCAGGCAATGGTAGTTACTTCATGAGCAGTACACTTTTATCCTTAGGCAGTTTTTAAGTCATCTCAAAGCATTTCTGCTGAGGGGAAAAAGAGATTCTTTTTCAGGTTTTTTTTTTTTAAAATGCATAAGTTCTGGCAAACAAATTAACCTTTCAGTCTTAAAAGAGGATATGCACTGTGAAGTTTCTAGAAAGGAGTACATCTACTGCCTTAAGGACTTCAGAACTGGGTGTCTGAAATGGCAGTAATGGCAAGCAACAGCTTTGCTCTTAGACCATTAAACAAATGCCAGAATATTCCCTGTGACTTAATGGGAAGTGGTGATTTATGGAGCTGCTATTGTGTGCAGAGGCCCACAGGCAGTAGAGCACCTCTGGCCAGTGATGGTTTGGCTGTCCATCCCCTGCCCAGGCTGTGGAAATGTCTGTCTGTCCATCCCCTGCCCAGGCTGTGGAAATGTCTGTCTGTCCATTCCCTGCCCAGGGTGTGGAAATGTCTGTCTGTCCATCCCCTGCCCAGGGTGTGGATATGTCTGTCTGTCCATCCCCTGCCCAGGGTGTGGAAATGTCTGTCTGTCCATCCCCTGCCCAGGGTGTGGAAATATCTGTCCATCCCCTGCCCAGGGTGTAGAAAACCCCTCTGGCCATGCCCAGGTGAAGCTGGCAGGGGTTGCTGCCCCATCTTCTTCCCCACGCTCAGCCCCTGCACACAGAACAGTTCTGTGCAGCAGTGTGCAGTTCTGTGCAGCAGTGCCCCAAGACAGTTCCATCAACTGCTTTGCTCTTTTTTCTTAATTTTTGAGAATCTAAGTATTACTATTCCCTGTGCTGTGCCCTTTATATTTTGTGCATAATTGTTTTCCACCCCTTTGACCTGTAGCACGTCTGAGCCACCTGGGCTGTTCTGGTAACACTGGACAAGGCTTCCATGTTGTGCCTTAGCCCACAGCCACACAACCCCCTGGTACATCTTTAAACACTTCTAGACAAGGCAGTCTTAGTGCCTTTCCCCCCTTTTTCTGAGATGGGAAGACTGAAAGTTTATAGATGATGGTAGCTTGGTTTTTGCCTATCTTATAAATGCTGTGCATTGGCTCTGTGAATCTGATTGTACAGTGTTAGTCTTTTCAGTAATCAGATGCAAACACATTCTGAAGAAGAGAATCTTGCCTTTTCATTTGTTTGTAATTTCTTTGAAAACTGTGACCATGATGACTTAGTGCTCTTCAGATGGTCATTATTAAATTTGAAACCTCAGTCTCATCAGCAAAAATGAAAGATTTCAGTATGAGCGTAGAGAGAGAAAAATCATATTACATTTCCTGCTTCCAGTAGGTCCTTTGCCTTATTCAAGAGATCAGTGACTCACTGAGCATATGGCAACAAATCTGGTAATCCCTGTTAAAGCAGAGGCAATTTACAAAAGTTAGGTTCTCTGATTTATGAGGAGGGGTGTTGCTTTCTCCCTTTCTCCCGATGCTCACATCAAACTCTCTCTGTACAAGAAGGCTTTGTTTCATCTGGAACATTTGGAGCCTGTCTTCTCCCAGTGCTGGAGCAGCACGTGTAACATGAATTGACTCTGGCAGCACAACTGGCTTGGAGCTGAGCACTGTGCTCGTGGATCAGGCAGTTGTTGCAGTGAAAATGTGTTATCCCTCACCCCCAGCAGGCTAAGGTCAGGAATTGGCTGAAGCTGTTCCTCCACGTGCTTCTCTCTCCAGCACAGCTTTTCCTTCCTGTTTCTGAGCAGGTTGCTCAGTTTGGTGGTGGGAAAGGCCAGCAGCCTCTCCTGCTCAGATAAGAGAAACCAGGATCTGTGTGTGATTTCCTTTGGAAGTCAGCCCTCCCAAACTGGCCCTGATAAACACAGATGGGCAGTGGCTGTGCTGTAGGTCCCTAACAATCACACTGTCACAGGTGCACCTTGCTCAACAGCTCCATTGCAGTATCCCAGATGAAGCAGGGATGTCTTCCAGCGGCCAGGTTGGTTTTTCATGGCAGTATCATCTTCAGTATCTTTCTGGCAGTATCTGTTTAATTATCCCCTGTGCAGCCTGTTCTTGAGGCCTTCAGCTGGCAAAGGCTGTTCATGTGAAATATAGTTTGTGTTTGCTTCTGGAGTTTGGGTTTTAGAATAATAACAGCAAAACACTGGATGAGGTATTTGAATTTAAGTAGTATTAGCAACAGGTGCTCCCTCTGAATCAATGTTTTGGGGGCTTTCTCTCTTTCTCTCTGTCTCTCTCTCTTTTACTAATGCTTATTGCAGCTTTTTAATAATAAGCCATGGGTGTTAAGCTGCAAGACATGGCTGGTACCCTGATAATCACTTTAATGAGCCACTAGAACTGCAGAATCCCATGTTAACCTCATAGGTTTGTGTGTGGTTGAAACAGTCTTGAAGTTCAATGTGAATTTGTAACTATGTCTGTGCAGAAACAGAGGAAGTGTGTGTGACACTGAGTGCCAAAAGCAGAGTCAGAGTTCCTGATGTAACCAGTCCCACAATACAGGCAGGTGTCACCACCTTGCCACAGTCCCATGCCTTGATTTCACACAGTCACCCTTAGCTTGCCAGAAATGCAGCAGAGAGAACTCAGCTCCCATTCTTGGCCCCAGGAGGAAGAAGGAAAGGACAGAGCGCAACCAGGCACTCACAGGTGCTGAGGGTATCCCTGTGCTCCCAAATCCTCCTGCTGCCACTTCTGGCTGTGGGACAGGGGTCAGCTCCATGAGCTTCAGCCACAACCCTCTCTGCACCAGAGCAGAAAAGGATAACTATTGCTAAAAGCCATCCAGTGATATTAATTCTAATCTCACTGAAGTAACGTTCATAAAATTCTTGTCCCTAGAATCAAAGCATTGCCTATGAATAAAGCTTTCATTTGGAAGAGAAGAGGCTTTAAAGCTCTAATGGATGTACAAAGCTTGAAAATGCTTACAAGTGCCCAGGCTGAAAAAAAATTTGGTGAATAAGGTGGTTAAAAATCAATATTAGGATCTTTTCTTAGAGTTCTACCTAATAATTTTTCAGTT
Source organism: Cettia cetti (assembly GCA_013401135.1). NCBI lineage: Eukaryota > Metazoa > Chordata > Aves > Passeriformes > Sylviidae > Cettia > Cettia cetti. The sequence continues at coordinate 161,806 of VZUI01036385.1, read as the reverse complement.
CTGTGTTTGATACTGTTGAACAATTAGCTGACTATCATTATCTTTCATAAACAATACACAAAGCCAAGTCCCCGCTTGTGGGGCTTTGGAGATTCTTCCACCACAACTGTTTCCAGGATAGGGTTGGAAGAGTATTTAGGAGAAATGTTTTGCTAAGCATGAATGTGCAATTACCAGCACATTTAAACGTAATTTTAATGTAATATTGAAATTTATTGTGCACTTTATATTTTCTGCACATCATTCATAAGGCTTTATCAAAAAATATTGATTTCTTAGCTTGCTATGCTAATTTTGGTTTTATTTTTCATGTGTGGGATAAAGAGTCAAAGTGACTTAATCCTCAAAAGCTGCTAGGAATGTTGGATCTGGCACTGAGAAAACAGTTGGTTTGCAGTGGGAATGGTATGGAAACCAAATATTTCCAATGCTTCCTAAAAGAAGAAAAATGAGCAGCTGATGCTGAGGACTTGCAACTTGCAAACTTTTATCACAAATAACTCATTAAAGTGCTTATGTATTTAGTCAGACATTTCTGCAATATCTTTAGGTTGGAATAACACATCACCTGCATAGTTCACTGTTCCACAGAGAAAACTCAGAGTGGCAGAGAGTGGAAGCACAGGTGGGATCTGGCTGTGCGTGGGCTCCCAGCCACGCTGTGGCTTTACCATGTCTGAGTATAAACCCACGTTGTGCTCTGAATGGACAGTGCTGCTCCTCAGGAACTCTGAACCTGCATTTCTGTCCAATGGAGCAGTGCAAAAAGCCCTGCCTGCCCCAGAGCACCAGCACACACAGGTTCTGCCTGAGAAAACACCGATTTTTAAAGTCCCTCTGTGGAGATGGCCTTTAAAGCTGGGATTGGGAGAATTTGCTATGCTTCCCATTAATTTGCTATAAACTGTTCTTATGCATTTACTGAGCTCCTTCAGGCAAGCATCACAAGTTGTGTGAATGAAGTTTTACATGAAATTGGACTGGTTTGCTCCCAGGTTTTAACACAGTTGCGATAGGATTTGGTTTGGCTTAAACATATGTTTAACATTTGTGGTAAATCTAATTGATGGTTAGTGTTTTTATGGAAGATATCTCAGCCTTTTCTAGACCAAAATGTAAAAGCAGTTTGTAGATATCCCTTCTAATCTCACTTTTATGCTCCTACAGCATTATATGGATTATGATTTGGGCACTTCCTGAAACTGGAATGCTTAAATGTTGTATGGAAAGAGAACAATCTTTGCTGTTCTTGCATTATTGATCATGCTTCTGCACCAGTGACTCCACAGCATATTAAATATTTTTGTCCCATAGTTTTATATGATGTTTGTATTCCCACTAGAAAAGTAATGAAAATATCTTTTAAATGTCTGGAAGCAGATAATAATGTTACCCTAGCTAAGCGTTCCTGTGCTGTAACTGCAAAAGCTAAAAATATGAGCTAGGAGGCTTAATACCACTGGGAAAAACACAAATAGTTTTGTTTTTTTCCTCCGCTATGTCAGTTACTAAGTAAAATTGTATTTTCTATAGACATGGTCTCAATGAAAGGTTATTATAAGCCATAATTAGAGGTCCTATTGGTGACAGCCTTAATACCAAGGCTATGCTCAGAGTAGCATGTTATAGGTATTGTGTGAAAGAAAAAAATGAGAAAAAGGGATTTTTTCAGTGCAAAAAGGAGTCAGTCCTTAAGATGTTTCATTAAAGCCAGGAGTGGTTAGAGGCTGTTATGGTTTTTTGACTGGGAAAACTCCCCAGGCACATGATGTGGTGACTGCAATGAAGGCAGCTTCCAGGGAGGTGGCAGGGCTGGGGCTGGCAAGGTACTGGCTCTTTACTGGTTGCAAACTTGGCAATATTAACTCTTGCCATTTACTCCTGTCGTACCTGGCAGGAGGCCTCAGGGGCTCCCCTGTTGGTGTTGCTCAACTCCTTTGATTAATTTGACAGACCATTGCCAGGCCCAAAGCCAGACCCAGGGATTTTCTCAGCAGCAAAGCATGAGAGCAGGAAAAGAATCCAGGCAGCTTTTCAGTTTTCCTTGCTTTCTCTGGAGTCACTGTATGTTAATGTGCAAATTGGTGTGCACTGAACACCCAGCCGTGGTGTAATCTCCACGGCATGGAAATCAAACAAATGTTCTCCCCTAACATTTCCTCAATCTTAGCAAGTGGCACAAAGATTACACTCCTACTTTGGAATGATGAAATGGTTTCAAGATGATCTTTGGAAAATACTGGATTATGATTTGGACATTTAATAATCTCTGTAGAAAAAATATAGATGTTATTATTTTTCCATGTTCTTTGCCTAAAAGACGGCTAAGGTTTCTGGCACTTCCTTTGATGCGATTCATACAACTCAGGGAATAAAATTGCAACAGAAAGGAGGAATGAATGCACCAAATGGCACACATGGTTCTCATGTACCTCGTGGCTGTTTGGCACTGGTGCATTTTCCTGTGCTTCGGGGTGATGAGGTTTTTGTACATATTGACTTGTCAGATGAGTTGCTGATGGATTTGCACCTGAGTCACTGGCTGCTGTGAGGGTGTCTACAGAGAAATGGTGTCACCTCTGTTACACGTATGGCTTGGAAAAATATGACTTGCAGGGAAGGGAAAACATGCCAGGCTGGTTTATACAGGAGAGGAAATGCTTCCAAAACTCACAGTCCTCATTCAAAGCAGTAAAATATTTCTGTGTTGTCATTCTACTTTTTGATTTTGGGCAGTGAAACTCAAGTATTAGTAGTGTTATTTCGGAAATAGAATAATTTGGCAATTCTGGGCACCAAAACCTGCAGGAGTATGTCATTCAAATCATGTTGTCAGTCAAAATCCAGCCATCTGGATTGGGTTGACTGAGGTCAACTTCTCTGTGTATAAAGGAAGTTTGGTTTCTTGGGGTTTAGGGTTTTTTTTAGTATGAGAAGTTATCTGTTGAGTCAGCTTGTAACTAATTTATAAAAAAATTTGAGAACCTTTCTCTGAAGTCAAATATAAAATTTAACAAATTCTTTTCAGTTAATTCTCATCAGTGCCAATTGTTTTAAATGTCTCAAGCATTGTCAAGCTAAATATCCTTCCCTTGAAGTTAAAATCTTCTTTATTTGGCTGAACCTTTTGTCACCAAAATTTTTGGTTTCTTCTTCCCAGAATCTTTCAGCTTCACCTCTGTTTCTGTATTTCATGTTCCCCCTGGACAGGATTTTCAGATGCAGCTGAGGAACATAGCTGACATTAAAAAGTAATTTAAACTTGGCTACCAAATAATATTCTTTGCCAGTCCAGCCATTTTCTGTGCATGGCATTTGATGTGTTCTCTATGAAATACTGCCCTGCTTGCTGCCTTGGTGAATCTCCTTCTTCCGCCATCACTTTGAGTGGATGTCCCTCCTCCCATTTGCCTTTAAATGTGGCTGAGGGCATCAGAGGATTGCAGATGGGAGCCCTGTTTGTACCTGAAGGTCTGAGCTGGGCTGAGGTTTCACACAGTTGGTGTAATGTGTGTGAACTTGGACTTGTACAGCTGGGTCTGTACCCATAGTCACAGTGTGGATACAGTGAGGTGACACAGAATTCATTTTTGAGTCCTGTTTTTTCCTGAATCTCCTCTCAATATTTGGTTAGCTCTGCTGGGGTTTTATTAAGAGCCACACCTCATCATTCCAACATGAAGGCTGTTTCTTCCCCTTGCAGAGGTGTCCTGAGATGAAAACTTCCCTACAGCAGGAGCCTGGAACAATGGAAGTTTGTTCTGGTTTTGTTCTGGTATTATCTCTGAGTGCCACATGTATGCTTTGATTATCATGTGGTCTTGTAGGCTTTCTGCAAGGGTTCTTGCTTTTGATAAATGAATATTTCACTGCTTTTGAGGATTTCTGTGAGTTCTTTTCCAAGTGTGGGTTTTGTGAGGTTTATTTACCCCCACCTAGTTGTACTTTTGCATTTAACCTGTTGGACTATTTAGTCCTTCCTGTGCCATTTGGACTTTTTGATGCTTTTTGTAAAATGTTGTTATTCTTTGGAGTGTCATTAGCCAAAGCAATGGCTTTCTCCTGGTCCTGCTAAAGTTCATCCTGATGTTTTCTTGAACCTTCAGTGCAGTGTCTTTAAATAGTTTCCGTGCTGCCCACCATGGACTTTGTGTCAACTGCCTCTTTGAACTCCTTTTTGAGAATTCAAGGTGCTCTTTTTCTTATATCCCTACAGTTTCTGCTTCTGAAGTTAAACAAAAAATCCACCAAGGCACATTCTTGCTGTTCCTGCAAGGCCATTGCATTTGAGGCTGCTGTGGTCAGTGGTGCAGAGCAGCTCTGATGCTGACACTTGCCCAGCTGCCTCACTCTGCTCAGGGGGAAGTATTGCTCCTTGTTTGAGGGTTCCCTGCCTGGCTGTGTAGAGCTGCTGCTGATCACAGCTTTTATATGTTTCAAATCCTGTACTGCTTTAGGGTATAACTCTCAACTCCACATAGAGTGTAAGTTAACTGTCTTCACATGTTGGTCAGACAAAATAATTCTTCTTGGCCTGAAATTCAAGGACACCCTACAGCCTCAGGGCCCAAAAAGTATAAACAAAAATGAATCTGGGGGGAGCAAACTGGGAGTAAATTACTTCATTACCTGAAACTGTAATTGGATGATTAACTCCTGATATGTAAACTAACCAAATTTTTAATTGTGTGAAAAACTTGTGACCATTGTGCACCTTGGGTGTAGTCTCTGGGAGGTTTCTGACTGCCCAGGCTGAACCTATTGAAGGCCTTCAATAAATACCCACTTTTATTCTCTTAACCTTGTCCAGCCTCTGTTCTAGGTAGCCTTGGATGTGGCTCTGCTCTCCCTCCTGATGTCTTCCAGTTTCCATGGAAGGCTCCCATTACTGTTCTGTTTTTTCATCCTTTGCAACATTTCTGCTTTCTTCCTGTATCTACTTAGATGCTTCTATTTCTGGGCTTGCTGTTGCTACCAGTGGCACAGCAATGCCAGAAATCATTTGAAAATATCATTTAAAAATATCCAGAAGAAGCCCTGTCTGGCTTGAACCTCTGGTGCAATCTCTGGTTACATTTCAAGGAGCTTTCAAAAGATTTAAATTTAAGTAAGAGATGGTGCCTGCTAGCTAAAACCAGATTGCAGGACACACTCCTACATTCTCCCTAACACAGGAAATAGAATTATCTGATAACTCTTGTCTAAATACTGATTGCCTGTGCTTCCCCAGTCTCCCTCTGCTTTTGTTGCAAGTCCGTGTGTGCCAGACTCTGACAAGAGCTGTCATTGCTCGTCAGTCAGCATTACCCAGCCCCAGCAGTGCCACGAGAGTTTCCTGTAACAGGACCCTGCAGCAGGGCTGGGGGAGCTCAGCCTCCTGCCCCTGCCCTTGTGAGCTGGGGCTGGGCTGCCAGCAGCTGGGGATGAGCCACAGAAGGAGAGACATTGCAAATCTGTGAAGAAGCTAATGAAAAAGTGATACAGGAAAAGTGAGGATGGTGAGGGAGATGAGTGGAGGAGGAGGAGAATTCCCCCAGCTGTGGTGCAGTGCTGTGGAGCCATGTCCTGCCTGTGCTGGGCACCCCTGGGCATGTGTGCAGGATGGCTGGGCAGGCTGGCACGTTATTTAATTTAAAATAAAGCTGCTGTTCCCCCTGCCTGGTGGAGGAAATGCTGCTCGTGTCATGCTGTGGATGGATTTTGATTTGGTTTCTGTGGAAGCCCAGCTTACCCTGCCATCTCCTCTGCTGTGGGAGGCAGTGTGAGATTCTGCCCACCTCTAAAAGAGCCTGAGAACACAGAATGAGCTGGAACAGAGGCTTCCCAACTGACCAGAATAAGGACAGGGCTATACCAAAGGCTTGCTTGTCTTTATACAGCATGTGGTTCAGTTTTTAAATGCTACAATTTCTGGAAAAAAGGTTGAATTGATTCTGACCTGTTAATACATCCAGCCATGGCCAGTCCTGGGTGCTCACAGGTATCTGCTGCTCTGCCCTGTGGCCCTGGAGTAGTGATTTTACTTTTCTCTGCTGTTTGCAACTCCTTCTGAAGTTGGGAAAATTTCAGGACGGACAGACTAGGAAACCTGTGTTTCTGAACAAGGATTTTCTTTTATGGGCCGATGAAGGAACTGAAGAACATAATTTGCAATGAAAACCAGAACAAATTTACATTTCCAGTTCCTGATGAGTTCTGCTTTGTATTTAAATTAAAAATATTTCCTTAAAAAGAAGAAAAGAATCAAAAATTGTATTTTCCTATAAAACATAATTAGTTTTAACTGATTTTAGGGGTTAACACAAGTGCCCTGTGACACTGAGGGCTCCGTGCCAGCACACCTGTCTGTGGTCCCTGACAGGAGAATGGGGGGAACAGCAGCCAGAGATTGCTTTGCCAATTACTAAAATCCATGTCATGAATTGCAAGTACAAGATTAAAGTTTAGTAAAGGGAATAAAAAAACCCAAAAAAACCAACAACCCACAAGCAAGAAAAGAAGTTGAGAGTTGAGGCTCATGCTGGAGATGTCTGCTCATCTTATTATTTTCACAATATGAAACTGGTTTATACTTGTGAATTTTCTTTGCATCAAATTTATTGCAAAAATTTTCCTTTACCCCACTCACATGCTAAGCTGTTCTCTGAGTATATAATGTATTTCTTTGTAACATGTTTTTTCATGCATTTTGTTTGTTGGGAAACTTCATAATGCTTTTAATGTAGTTTGTTTGATCTGTTGAGGTAAAAACAAGATGGAAAAATGTGAAAGAAGGGTTGGTATTTTAATCTTCTTTCTGCTACTGAATGCACTTTGCTCTTACTGTGCTTTTATTAAGAAAAGCTTTAAAAAATTACTAGCATCACAAATTTCCTGGAAGCTTCTCTACTTCTATTAGACTCATTATTCCCATTGTTAAAAAAAAAAAAAAAAAAAAAAAAAAAAAAAAAAAAAAAAAAAGAATTATGTGTAAATCTCAGCATCTTTTTTTTACACCCATCCAAGCTTCATTTTTATATTTCTTACATATATCTGTCATGGTCCTTTCTTTTCCTTCAGAGTGAGAACTTTTTCTGAAAGTATATCAGCAATTTTGGAAAGAAGAGCTATTTCTAATTACCTCTTTGGTTTGTTTTTTTTTTTTTTTTTAATGTCTTTTGGAAATGAAGAGTAAATTGTTCATCAGGGCATTCAGGAGCTGTTTCCTGGATGGAAAGGCATTAGTGAAGGAAATATAAAGGAAAAGTAGAATTGGACATTTTCTTTTTTCTTTGAGCTACATATAGCATTTCCGTGGAAAATATTTGTGTTTTCATTTTTATTTGTATGTCTAACTGCTTTAAGTGTGGAGAAATATTTAATTAGGGATTAATGAAAGACCCTTTTATATGACAAATGAACATGCCTTTGAGCTAATTTCCTCTGTTTAAAACTCCACATTTCTGAACTTTTAATTAAAAGTTTGAAAGAAGTAAAATAAGTGAATACATTTCTTTATGAAAAGGTATATATCTAAGCCACACACATCTCTGCATCCTTTCCATTCTGTTTCAGTAGGGTTAAACCAGTTCTTCAGTGAATTTGTGCTATATTTGGCTTTTCTCCAACTCCTTGGAGCCACAGTAAGGGACCTCTTACTGTTGAGGCGATTTTGTTGTTTTGTGAAGATATTTCCATAAATCCAGCTCCCAGTTTAGCAATCAAACTGGAGTTTGGCTCCTCACTGGCCATGTTTACCTCCAACAGCCATTTGGGGGGGGGCTAAAAATGCCAGCTCTGCCCCTGCCCCTCTTTGAACCAAGGAGGAGCAAACTCAGAGCGACAACGGTGAGGAACCAGGCTTGGATTTCCAGTTTGCCAACCTTTACTTGAGATGACAGAAGCAATTGGCAAGGGCTGTGTCACCCACAGCTCTTCTCCCCCACAAATCTCTCTCCCTGTCATTGAAGAGAGGGATTTGGAGTTCCAGTGAATCCTGTATCGCTGAGGAAGAATTTCAGAGGAGTTTTTTACTAGGTGAAAGAGCATTCCAGAGCATGTGAGCTGTGATTGTCCATGTGCACGAGCACCATTCACAGCCTTGCTCTTCATAGGCCTCTGGAGGGACCTGAGGGAGCCTCAGCAAGCTCATTAGTTTAATTCACTCCACAGAAACATTTATTTCCCCTGCCCCCTTTTCTCTTTCATTTTGGTTGGTAGGGAAACCCAGGGATCTGACAGTGAACTTTTGGTCTCAATAAAGCAGTTATACCAAGTTTGGGTGGAATTTCTCTGAACTCCACTAAGAGGGAGAAAATGTGGAAAATGCTTCCTCCAAGCAAAATATGAACAAAATGTTGTGATTCATTAAACTTCTTCCTACTTGCCTGCAAGTGAGAACCTTACAGTTATTCAACTGAATGGTGCATGGCCCTGAGGGGGGCAGAGCCAACAGAAAAAGAGATGGCTTCAGTCCAAAGAGCAAAATGCATGTTTTCAGGGAAATCAGGAAATTTTGCTTCAGGCACATCCCTACTTGCACAGTGAGTTTGTTATATCTGGATTTTATGTCGCTGTTTACTTAGGTTTTAAATAAGAAATGAAAGCTGCCTTTGGTGTCACAGAGTGTCTGGAGGGTGCTGCTCCACAGAGCAGAGCATCTGTCCTGGACACCCACTGAAAAAGTTCCCTATACACTATATGATCCTGCTGAGGAGGTGCACAGGATTGTCCTAAAGAAAAACAAAAATCCCCAACCCAATAACCAAGACCAACCTTTTCCTTATCTGGGGAAAGCCCGCTTCTTGAGACTACCCTGTATTTATTTTATATAAAGTTCTCAACTGTTTCAGAAGTTAAGCCGACCACCTACAGATGAATGTGGTTAATTCCAAGAGACACGTGCAGAAAAACTCCTGCAGATATCACCACATAGGGATTTTGCATGAAAAGTTAGAAACAGAAAGCTGCTGGCTGCTGAGAGGACATGGAACAAGAAAACCTGATGCCACATGGATCGATTCTGTGTTGTGGGAAGAGCGTTGACTTAGCTCCAAATGGTGAGGAGAAAACGCCATGAGTGCTCCAGGAGCAGCTGAAGGAAGGAGCTTCTACAAAGCCCAGGAGGGAGGCAGGGAAATGTGAGCAGCACACGGGAAAAGCTGATCTCCTGCAGTAGGCTCATGGCTGGCAGGAATTTCAGCCCCCACGAGCCTGCCAGTGGGGTGAAGGGAAAACTTGGCCAACTTGTAGCTGCTGCACACAGTGAATGGTGGGATTTGTGTGTTCTCTCTTCACCAGGAGACATCTGATAGTTGCTGTTCCATTACACAGCTTCCTTAGAAGCAAATACAAAAAGTCACCCTTGTATTTTCATTGCTCCTTTGTCTGTAGATCTTGTCAATGGAAGCATCTTTGTGCAGGGCCTGCAGTCAGGTCATTGGATCACTCTTAGTCCTGTGCAGATGGGAGTTCTTAGTTTATTTTAAGCTTTTGTTTTCCTAGATGAAAATGATTGTTCGGCAAGTTGAACTCAGAGTTTTAGAATGACTTTTCTTGAGCACATTACAGCACCCACATCCTATTGAATCACACTGTGTAGGCTCTTGGCAGCAGCCACTTCACATCTGTTTTACAATTTTTGAATCTCTCTTAATATAATAAAGATAATGTTTATGAGCCTTTAAAACTGTGGTGTTGGAAAGGGTCGGCTGACTGCTGAAAAGCTGGTGTGATGATGAAAATGAAATAACAAGAATAGACATGGTCTGTATTATAAAAACATGTCTGACATGAAAACAATGGCTTCTTCTAATCCTTTAAGGCTGTGACTACGGGTTGTCCTGTAGATGTTGCCATCAACTTCATTTAACTTTGGCTTGTAAAGGGAAAGACTATATAAATACAATAAGCTGATCTTTGGTGGGATAAGTTGTGGTGCCATGCTGCTATCAAAGGGAAAGGGGACCCCAGAGTGCTGCTGCAGGGCAGCTTCTCAGCACTGCAGCTGCTGTGAGCGTGTCCAGACTCTGCTGAGTTAGCTCTTCATCAGATGAAGGCACTCAGACTTTCAGTGAGCAGTGAAATGGTCAATGTCAGATAATTTCAATGCGAGTTTTTGATGTGATCACTGACATTTGTGAGTGAAGTATTATGAATTAACTAAGGCCCACTCTGCTGATGTGCATGGAAGAAATGCTAACTGGGTAATGCAAAACAGATAGGTGTAATTATCATGCAGCTAGACTTCATTAAAACATATGTGAAGGAGCCATTTAGCTTAGTAAACAAAACCAGTTGTTGGTTCAGTATTTCAGCAGCCCTTCTTAACAACAAAATTTCCTTCCCTCCTGCGTTACATTTTCAAGAAAATATTGGGAAAATTTAATTGTATTGATTGTCCTCTATTGATGGGCCTGTTTACTGTATTTCACTTGTCAGGTGCTGCAGTCAGTCAGTAACACTGACTTTGTAGTGAACTGATTAAAGAACCAAGTTAGTTATTCCTGTACAAAGGGAAAAACTTTTGCTTAATGTCCACGCTTGCCAAAATAAATTCTTTGTATTGATGAGACATGTTTTCTAAACAGAGGGAAATTGTGTGCTCTTACTAGAAAGAAACAGTCAGTAAAAACTGTTAGAATGTATAAATTTGGACAAATCTGGTTGGCTGTGTGTCCACCCATTGCCAGTGGGTATCAAAGAATGGACCTGGAATACAAGATTCCAGGGGTCTTAAAAAAAAAACCCAAAAAACAAACTTGTGGAAGCAGAGCTGAATGTGTTTCCTATCAGGAGTTTTCCACATTGCAGAATCCATGTCATTTCCTCAGGATTTCTCAACAGCATTTAGAGTGAGCACTGGCCATAGCACACTTGGCCATTACTGTAAAGTTCAGAACTTTTTGCTCTCAGTCAGGAGGCGGCCAAAGCAACCAAAGGTTGGATCTCAAAGTGGGATCAGGGACAATTCTTTACCTTCCTGTGTTCAAGAATCTCTGAAGACATCTTATTTGTGCAGAATAATCTCGCAACCTGTTTTTCTCTGCACCAGCTGAGGATTTCATTCTCATCCTGTGTAAGTAGACTGGCAGATGTGTTGGAAGGGTTTTCCCTGAGAGAAATGGAGCTGTTTTCACAAACAATTTTTATTCTTTTCTTGCATTTTTTATGTCTCACTGTCTGAAAAAAGGTGTGACATTCAATGCTTGGGTATTACAAAACTGAGTCAGGAAAGCTGTGGTTTGCCAAAATGGTTTCTTTCAAGAATATGTTTTCAAAATTACATGGGTTGGGTTTTTTTTCCTAAAGGAAAAATAAAATGTGGTTGTGAATTAAAAAAGAAAAAAGAAAAAAGAAAAGAAAATAAAAAAGAAAAGAAAAGGGTGATTTGAACCACGAGGGTAATTCTGACAGTGATTTCATGTTCTGTGGCAATGCTGCTGGTGCAGCGTTTGGCCCAGTGTTGCTCTGGGCTGGCTGTGTGTGCAGCCATTGCCACTGTATTTATGTATTTATATATTCAAGGAATGGGTCTGGGATACAAAACCCCAGGTTCTTTAAAAAAACCACAACTTTTGGAACTAGAGCTGGATCTGTTTTCTCTCAGGTGTTTTCCACAAATATGGTCCACACTTGGATGATAACTTCTTACCCTTATGAGAAGATGGAGTGCTATGATTATTGCATTTCTGTAATGATCATAGGGCACTGTAATTATTATGGGCTACAAGGGGTCAGGGTTTGGGTAAACATAATGCAATTGGAAAAGTTATTTGTTTATAGTAAAGTATCATGAGAAGCATCTCAGATGCATTTAAGGTAAGCAAAACTGCATCTCTGAGGTTAGCCTGCAGCTCAGAGTCATCATTTTTCCTTGGGATTGCCCCAGTTGTTTGGTAAATTCAATGTTCTTTCATGTTATTGGCTGAATTGGGAAGTTGAGAAATGTGAAACTAGAAAGATGTTGATGTTCTTGACATAATAGATGATATAACTCCAAGGCTGAGGCCAGCTTGGATTGCAAGTCTGCTCATGTAATTAAAATTAGTTGGACTTGTAGGCAGTTCCTTGGTTGTTTCACAGGTCAGCATCCTCCAGGTTCTGTTTTGTAGCTTCTTACTTATGGGAGCATAAACACCTCACTATCACCATTTCAAGAATTTTGGAGCACAAGTGTCTGTTTAAATCTTTCTTTTGAATGTATACCCCTGCTCCAGCCATGGTGTCAGCACTGACTCAAGTGTCTTCAGATTCTAGCAGGGGGTGGCAGTGGAGGGGTTTGAAATCCACAATGAGCAGAACTAAATAATCACCAGCTTCTGATTCTGATGGAAAATACATCATCTGTCCTTTCCTTGCAGAACATTGCAATTATCAGGAGCAAGCTTGATTATCCTTCCAGAGGGGCTCCAGCAGGGAGAGATCTGGAGCTCTGGAATGATATATGTTCCTAATTAACAGGTGGCCCCCAACAATTGACATCCCTGCTGATCAGAGGGTACATTGCCCATGTTGTGTCCCAGACCACCAGGTGCTAGAGAAAGGAGGTAAAACCAACAGAAATGTGTCATTTTTTGCTTTCAGTGGTGGCAATAACCTCACTGAATAAATATTGAGAGAAACCAGACACCAGTACTTTTCTGCATGAAGACCTAAAATTTCATTGCTTCAGCTCAGAATTAATAAATAATTCTCAGCCAGTTAAGAAAAATAATTCCTTCATGTGGCGGTGGTCCAAGTCTCTCTGAAGATCTGTGTTTCAGGCACTGATGAGAAATTTCCATTGTTCATGAGCATTGCTCATTTTCAGGCTCAAGACACAGAAGATCTTCAGGACGTGGCAAATGGTGGTGGCAGAAGCAGGGAGGGTCCCTTGGCTGTGGGAGGTCTGTGGAGCAGGGCAGCAGAGCTGGTGGGGCAGTGCTGGACTGGAGGCAGTGACCCCAGGAATTGGCTGCTTTCAGGGGTTTATGTGTTTGTCATCTCTGCTCAGTGTGTCCTACAGAGCTGGGGGCAGCAAGGGCTGCCCCAGCTCCTGGGGCAAATATCCCAGTAAGGAAAGACTCAATGATGGTGCAATCATTTGGCGTTTCTTGGAAGAGCGGTAAAATGGATGGAGAATCATGGGTTATGCGTGCTCACATTAAAAAGGAAAATGATTTCTTGACACCTGAAAGAAAGTGTGTTTCCTGAAAGTGTGCTGACCTATGAACTGCTCGATTTGTATTGCCTGCTGATGCTCCCTGAAATTTCAGTGAGATGAGAGTGACATCAAGAATTAGAATAGACTTGGCATTATGTTCCTTTTGTACTACTAGTGTATGCTAGTTTTTTATTGTAAGATGTGTCTAATTTATGGAATTCATTGTTTGTCATTAAATAATTTCTCTATGGGTAAAATGTGTCATAATTAATATCACTATCAGAACACTTGTTTGATATATCCAGTTAAACCAAACAATTACTACAGGACTATTTGTAAATTATAGTAGTGGCAGAAAAATCAATTAGATGCTTGTTGCAAAAATCATTACATTGATTGCATTTTTTTTTCTTTCTTTTGCTTAATGCAGAATGGGAATGACAAGAAAATCAACTTACCACTCTAATAGTTTTCTGTAGGACTAGCAATTACATTTGTTACTGAATTCATGATCTCATTCCCAATTTCATTATTTTACATTTCAGTACACACAGCCAAATGTGATAGCTATGAGGATTGTGAGTTTATGATCATGGATTTCTCGTATGTTGCTGCATTCAAATTATTTTAATTATTCATTCTGAAATGGTGAGTGTTTCCAAGTTTTGGTAGCTACTAAGAGGGGAAAAATAAAGCTGCTTCATAATTCAGTCGAATAATATCAGATATTTTAGCATCTCAAAAGAGTTTGAAAGAAAACGGAATTGCAGTTTAATCATACTTATATATAAATATATATATGATATTTATGAAATAAAATCACAAATGTATAATGTGATGACAATAACCACATGTGAATTTCATAACTCATAGGGTGGTTTCTTCCCTTTTCTCCTTCTTGGTCTTAGTGCAGAATGTATGTGTGTTTCTGAATGACTGAGAAGGATCTGGAATTCACCAGGGAATTTTGCCATTTGGATATGTGATGGATATTTCTTTTTTCACACGCTCAGGGATGGCTAGAAATAACAGGTCTGGGGTTTCTACTCTCTATTTAACCATATGAAGAGGTTAAGTAGACCCAAATTAGTGCTAATTAAACTCTTATTGCTACACCAACTGTTCTCCATCCCAAATTGCTTCAGGTCTGGTACCTGAAGACTGACACGAGCTGCTTTTCTTCTCCTCTACAGAAGAGGGGTAACAGTAAAGTTCTGTGAGTAGCATAGCATAATAAATACTGTTAGATGGTACATGAAAAATCAGCTTCTGAATTTCACTACAAAACCAGAATAATCTTCAGGATGCTTTGGGGCTCTGATGCTGCATCCTGCATCTCAGTATCTGGATATAAGGATGGAGCTTGTTTTCCATGAAGGCAGGTGAGCTGTGGACCCCAGAGTGCCCAGGTTGTGCAGTCTCCATCCTCAGAGGGTTTGAAGACCACACAGGATAAAGCCACGAGCAACCAAGTCTGACCTTGGAGCTGGCCCTGTTCTACACTAGGGACAATCCAGGCTTCCCTACCCTCCTGGACTGCCCTGGAGGGCCATGGGTGATGAGTAGGAGGAGACACAAACCGAATTTCTGCTGGTTTTAGATGCAGCTGTGAACAAGATACTGCTCTGAAAACCCAGACATTTTTTTTCTGGCATAAGTATTTTAATGATCCAAAATAATTTTTCCCAGATACTCTTTTTAATTTAGTGTTATTTCTGTCCCTGTGAATACTCTTAGTTGAAAGTCAAGCAATTAAACTGAGTCATCCACATTAGTCACTCCATTTTTATCATATGAAGAGATTTTCTTACATTTTCCTTTGCTGGCTTTGTTGTGACCCTCCTGAAATGACACATTTTCATTCAGAGAGAAACAGAAATGGCCAGTGGATCTGGGTTTGTAATGCACTGGGATTTCAATTAGTTTCTGAACTAATTAATATCTGAACTCAGAAACTGATTTCTGAAGCAATCCTTCTCAGGCAGGATGACTGTCTTGCCTTCTCAGTGCATTTGGCTTTCATTACAAAATACAGCTTTTTAATCCAAACCTAGTAGGATGATAACTTTTTTTCGGAGTAGGCTTCCAATCCGTCTTTCACTTTTTCCGTAAGCTGTCTCCATCTGTTCTGGGAGATGTTGTTTAAAGAATGAGTGCAGTGCCCGATGGTTATCTGCTCTGACTGAGTCAGGGGAAGGAATGCACGGGCCCAGCGTTAGCAGGAGCATTGCACTGGAATTACAGCACTGGAATGGCATCTCTGACCCTGTGCAGGCTGTGAACCTCACACCACGCTCCTCGTGTCACTCAGAACACAGCAGCCTCTGGAATTCCAGCAGGTACCTCATTCTGTGATTAATTGTGCAGAGAGGCAAATAACTGCAGGCAAATAACTGAAGAATTTCTTTCTTTGTTTGTACACTCATCATTTCCAGTGGGATTAAATGGAGAGATGTGAGAATTTGTGATATTCAGGCCACATTCCTGTGTTAATGAGTCACCTTGAATGCTTTTTCCTTAATTGCACTTCTACAGTATTTTGTTGTTCAGAATGTTGCAGTCTGGTACTATAGGCTGGTAAAATCAGGTTTTGCCAAAGGAAAGGGTAGAATTAGTGATTTAAAATGAAGTTTCATTGGACTTGTGGTTTGGTTTGGTTGGTGAGGGTTTGTTTCGTTTTCTTTTGCTTATTTTTGCTCGTGGTGACGGTGACAGTTGTACAGAAAATCCCATTTGAGTTTTAGAGGTGTTCACATGGCTCCAGGAGCTGGGTGTTACTCCAGCTGCGAGGTTCAGTGATAGCTGCTGCTATCAGCATCACCTTTGAAAGCAGCCAGCTCCAGGAGGGAGACCTCTCAGCCTGGGTACACTGAAGCATTCCATACTTCACATGTTAATATTTCTGGCCACCTCTGAACCGTGGTGCAATGCTCATTGAAGAATACAGTTTAATAGAGCAGAAAAGTATCTGTGATCATGCACTGCTTATCCTGCACAAGTGAATGATCGTTCAGTGTTTAACACAGAATGTTGTGCAGCTGAATTTTTACTTAAATAGCATCAGTGTTTGTTCTCCTGCCCTGGTAATTGGAGAATCCTTGCATTAAATGATCAGTTTCAGCAAATATTTATAATTCAGTGAAAGATTAATTTCATTTGCTTACATTTAATGGAAATGATGATTTGTTTCATAGGATCTGCCATGAAATAGGACTGGGGACTTGGTTCTGGGAGGTGCAGAGGGAGTCAGGCAAGCACGTGGACTGCTATCTTTATTTGTGTTTTCCGTTTATGTAATTTTTGTAGATGAGTGTTAAACTGGCAAGAAGAAATATTTCAGATGTTTTTCCTAGCTGGGCAAACTGTGTGGTGCTGTTGGATACATCTGGACAGGGACAGGCCCTGCCCATAGCGTGCTTTCCCCAGAAATCCCTGGCGTGTAGCTTGCTTTAAATTTGTGTTAATGTCATCTTATTTACATTAACAGTGGATGTATTCAATTCCTTCAGTTCTCTGGATGAGTTTCCTTGGATGGAGCCATGAATTTCTTGGGATAGAGCCCATGTGGCCTATTCCACTGAGCACGAGGCTTATCAGAGGCAGTGAGAGCTGTGCTGAGAGGGTCTCGGTGCAGTAGCTCAGCTGATCACCCAGGAGCTCTCCTGGTGTGTGTGAGCCTTTTCTGAGTGTGCCCATAAATATTTCTGTGCAGATGTCAGTGTCTCCTGTGTGTCACGTCGGGAGCAAGGCACAGATGTCTGGTGGATCAGTTTCCTTTGTAGCCCCTCTGACTCCTTCACCAGATGACTCTTTGAGCCTGAACACACAGACCGGGGGGAAGCCACTTGCTGAGTGCCTTACATCAATAGAAACAAATTTATTTTGGGTTATTTACAAACGTGTGATTGCTTGAAGAATGAATTTCCAAGGAAAGGGAAGTTGGAATATAAGTATAATGGGTTATGCAGGCTTCTGGCTGGAGACCTTCAGGGTTTTTTGTATGTGTGTCTTGTTAGCATTCAAGTGCAATGAGAAGAGTACAGAGCTTTTTTTTGTTTTTGTTTTTGTTTTTTTGGGGGTTTTTTTTTGTTGTTTTTTTTCTGGACTGTGGTGTTAAGAGTTCATTGAAAATGTGAAAATGAATCTGAGGATCTGAGGAACACTTTGTCATTGTGATAACATCAAATCTATTCAAGATATCTTTAAATATTAAAAAGAAGTTCTGGATTAAAACAGAACCAAAGGTATACAGAAAATAGAGCAGGATTCTTTTCTGGAATATCTTGTACCCTGAACTTGTTCCACAGTGATTGCTTTGGAAATAAATTTCAGTAATAAATATTTGCATGTTTTACATGGTGAAAATACAATGAGCTAAAATGGTAGGGTGCAAGCTGAGCAAGTAACCATCTCAGAATTATTCAATTTGAGGAGAAAAAGTCTACACAAGGGTACTTTTGTGGCTAGGACTGGTTGTTTTAACCATTGGTGATGTGAAGAGCTGCCAAATGTGTTGTTTGTGATTCCCATGCCTTCCCCACGCAGAGTCTAAAGAGAAACAGAAACCCCCAAAGTAAATAAGAGCCAGGTTTGCACAGGAACAGTTGTGCAGCTCAGCACTGTGCATCATCAGCCAGGCAGGACGGAGCCAAGAGCAGCATTTTGCAGCAGATGCTGTGAAAATCAATTGTTTTAAGTGGAGATAGCTATTTAAACGTCTTATTATAGAGGGAGTAATTGCAATAGATCACCAGATAAAATAATAAAAAATAATTCTCTGTTAATGGTGTTGCCCTCAATCTAATAACGAACTGACAGCACACTCTGTTGGTGAGACCAAGCTCTCTGCAATTTTCCCATGCATAAAGATGGTACATCACAGCTCTCCTGCATGAAAACATGCAAAGAGCTGAACTTAAGTACCTGATAGGAATATTTTTATAAGTTACTGTTAGAGGAAGAAAACAGAAGCAGTCTAACAGAGGGAATCAAGCAGTAGGGGTATTGCATGTTGTACCTGTGATCTTTGTGAAATATTTGTCCTCCTAGGTGACAGAAGCTTCTTAGAGCCCAGATAGAAACATTTCTCACCGCAGCACTCAGAAATAACTTCTTGATGTTTTGGCTTTGTCACAATGTGGCTCTTTCATGCAATTAAATTATACAATTAAATTTCATGCAGTGAAGAGAATGAAAGGGAGAATGAGGGAAAGTGCCTTTTTCTACTGGAATTTTTTTTTGGAATCTCTGTCTTTGCAAATAATTTCATGGAGCCTAAAGTCAGACTAAACAGTGTATTAGAAATGTATCATTGCATGGAAGATTGCTTCTGCCTTGGTAAACAGAGCGAGGATAGAGTTGCTCTTTGTTTGATGTGCCTGCTAACCTCACACAGTACCTTTAATTCTTCCCAGAATGTACCACTGCGAGCAGGGCTCTTTTGAAGGTTTCCCTCTGTGCCTGTACCCAAATTTTGGAGTGGTTACCAGGCACAACACACAAATACACAGCAGAGGCACCACGGGCCTGCTGCTGCTGCTCTCTGAACCAAGGGAAACATTGATCCTGCTTTTCTCCTCTGCCCAGCACTCCAGAGCACAGCCTGCTTTTATTAGTGGGTGTCAGTCCTTTGCCTCCTCCTCCCTTCCCTTCTTATTTTTCTGGGAGGTTCGTGCACCATCAGAGAGAGCCCTGACGGGAATGAGACCAGCAGCTGGATTTTGGGGGGCTCTGGGGCTAGGGCTGTAAAGGTAGGGGAAAGGAACAGAAGAAAAAGGGTTTTAATACTGTTAGGGAAGAGAATCTTGGGTAGCAGTTTGGTGGAGAGTTAAAAGATCAGACAATAAATTTACTTAACAGAAACTAATCCACTGGGACTGAACTTCATATCCTGTTTTGGGATAATATATTTCCTTCTGTGCTCTGGAATGAATCTGTCATCTCAAGTCTAATAATGAGAGGCAGAGGATTTTTAATCTCTGACCCCCTTCCATATAATTTAATAAAGGCTGGTTTCTTTATTTTATTTGGAAGCTAACCTATTAAACTTCTTCTTAACTGCTCCTCTGAAAAACACAATTCGGGATTTTCCGTTTTCAAGTTTTTAAAAATGAAATTGGGTTTTCTTTAATGGAAAACAACGATGTATTTGCAGAATATTTGTTATGGGCCTCGATTCAGAGCAGGGTTGTTTGTCTCTCAGCATCTCTGCTGAAATGCAGGGATGGGAAGCAGAGCCAGGCACACTGTTTGCACATTCTTGGCTCCGCATCCTCACCAGATTCCATCTGGGGCAGACAAAGATGGGAGACCTAAAGCTGGCCTGGGACTTTCTGCAGCAGTGAGTGATGGCTGTGTGGGAAGCTGAGCTTCAAATGTGGTAACCACATGCATAAATAGCTACAAAATCACAATGCTCCCCCTCCCACAGGCTGCTCCTGGCGTGGCCCTGGCGGCCGCTGCTGTGGAGGTGCCACACCACTGACCTGACACAGGGGCTTTGCCAAGCCCCTCGGTCCTCTGCAATTTGTTAGGAAAAGCTCTCCTCGCCCTCGGGCAGCCCCCAAACATGCTGGGATTATAAATCACTCCGGGGGCCTGTTGAAAGCTGCTGCTCCCAAGGAATGTGGTGGCAGGTCACGCTGAGATCTCTCTCCTGGCTCTGCCTGATTAAGGAAGAGTCAGTAAAATATCTCAAAGAACAAGGCTGCCTTCCCACTGCAAATTTAGAAATAGAGTACAAAAGGAAAGAAAAACAAAAGGAAGCCCTTTCCTTAAAGGTTTGTCTGCAATTCAAGTCACTTAAATTAGGGGCTGGTGTCCCCTCAGGGCTCCTGTGCCAAGGATGTCCCTGGCAGCAGCCAGGCTGCTCCAGTCCCTGCTCACCACAGCCGTGCATCTGTGAGACTCAAGGCACTTCTGAGATCCTGCTTCCTACAGAAGTCTGCTAACCATGGACTTTCTATAAAAAGCCTTTTCATGCAACTTACTTCAGCTTCTAAGTTTTTCTTATTTTTATTCTTTTTTCCTATTACAAAAGTACTAAACATGACAAGTAGGGATTTCAGATTTGCCACAGAGAATTCTAGAGGCTGAATTAGAAGGGATAGTGCAGGCCATGCAAAAAATTTCTTAGATTTCTGTCTAAAATAAAAGTGTAGTTTTGGCAGTGATTAAGAACTTACTTTCACACTTTCCAAAAATTCCAGTCTAAGTAGGCAACTCTTGAAACTCAGTTTTGAAGTTGTTACTTTCCTTTTAATCTTCCAGGTTGCTGTGTCCTGTGTTCAGTTCATGTTCTGAACACCTCGGCTTTGCAAATGCTGCTGAGCTGTGGGGGCTCGACCACCTTGCAATGTGATTGTACATTCCTGTGCTATTCATTCCTGTCCAAAAAGGGGCTTTAGAAAACATAGATATAGCTAATACTGCGTGTTCTTCTGAGAGTTTGGATTGCTGGTATTAACACAGAGGACAGCCCTTTGTTTCTGAGCACTGAAACTCAGAATTTAGCATTTTCACATGCTGGAGTCCAGGTGTTTGGTGAGGAGAATGATGGGTTTGCAGCAACTGAAGGGGAGCTGTGCTGCTTGATACTTCCCACTCAGTCCTAGTGCTGGGGACATGTGAACAAATGGGGTTCTTCTGAGACTTTCTAGGTGACTTTTTTGTGGCTAAAATTGTAAATTTAAACAATCTTGAATTTAAAATCAGGAGCAATTTAGGGATGGCAGTCCTCTAGGGATCACGATTAAAATGGGACTATTTTGTTATAATCTTTGGTTTCCATAGAAACAGCAAGTTATAGACTCATCAGATTCCTGGTCTCTCTTGTATCCCACTGCTACCTTGTTGTTGAACAGCTTTCCTCTTCAGAGCAAAACCCAGTAACTCTTATTTTCCACTAGCTGTAACAGGTCCAGTAATTAGAACAGTAAATTTTGTCCAGTAAATAGGGTATGCACTTAGCTGTGCTAATGTGGTTTTACAGCTGAAGAAAAATGGTGGCAGTGGTAGCTTTAGAACTGATACGAGTACTTTTGTATAATTTAAAGAGCAGTTATGGAAAAAAATAATAGTTTTGTTTCATCTTGATAAATTACATATTATGGACACCTCTATAGTACTTTGTCTTCAGAGACACTTATTAAAATGTTTTATATACAAAGGACATTTACTCTTTCATTTTGATTATAAGTGGAAATAAAAGCAGACAGATGAAAATTGACTATTCATGAGTGGTAATGGGGACAAAAATGCAGGTTGAAAGACAGATGATTTTTTTTTTCCTCGGGAAGGTGATTTTCTGTAGCGTAGAGACAAGAACCCAGGACTAGAACATCTGGAATGTTTGGCTTATCCCCATTAATCTTGAAAGTCTATCTTGTGACTTCTGTGGATTTATATTTTCCCTCCTTTTTAGCACTCTGAGTCATTAGATTGTCCACATCATTATACACACTGGTACATCACACTCCATAAATCCAGACAGTAACTCCTATTCTCCTGAATGTGGCTGTTATTTCTGCATTTGCTGTCTGTGTGCATTCATATCCTGGGTTTTTTCCTCCACTTTTTTGAAGGTTCCAAACTTAGCTGTTTGCTTAGTAACAAAGACCTGAATCCACATCAGTGACCTCAGGGGGGTCTGATGCTTCATTCAAAGCAGGCAGAATTTCAAATCACGTTTATGAAGAGTTCTCTGAACTGTTGCTGGATGGAAAACTTCTCACACACTCTTCTTTCTTAAAAGATTAAAGAAAGGGAAAACAAATATCCCCAGTGGAATGGGAAGCACAGCACCCTGTTTCACCTCTGCAGGGTGTCTCTCCAGGTCAGGTCCAAGAGGATTTTAACTGAGCTCCTGGGGCAGGTGCTCGTAGGGTTTGTGCTTGTTCTATGAGTAAATAAATTACTTCAGTCTCCAGGACTGTCTCCAGGGCCTTTCAACAACACTATAAATTCTTATTATCCAGACAAAATCAAAACTTATTTCTAGTAGAAAAAGCAGGTCTTTTGTTTCCCTTTTTTTTTTTCTTTTTTTTTTTCTTCTTCTCAGATTCTTTTAAGACAAAAGAAGCCAGGCAAAATTGCCTAAAATATTAAGACCTTCAAGCAGACTTTGTTCAGCTCCACAGCTTGGTCTTCTGTAATTAACTGGGTAACACATGTAGGGGTTTTTTAAGAAGGAAAAAAATTGAGTGACTCAGCATTCCTGGTATACCCTACAGATACTATGGAGGACTGAAAAAAAAAGTCATTTTCAGTGTATTTTAATCATCTAGAATGTTGTCTTAGCATCAAGTTTACTTGAGTGAGTCTGGAGCAGGAGAGGAGAGCCAAGTGGTTTCTGGTTTTCCCCTGCCTAGGGAGGAGGAGAAGGCTGATGGCTGCCTGGTGCTACTTGTCCCTGTCTGTCACCAGTGACATCTGACAGATGTCACTGGTGCCAGTTTTTCTCTGTAAGACCCCTTTGGGCCATGCTAGTCTGTATTTTTAAGTTAGTGAAACTATTTAAATTGCAATAAATCATTCTTCAGCCTGGCCAAAAGGAAGAGTTCATGGGCTAAACTGTGAGTACTGGAATGGTAAAATATTTTGCATATCTTTATGGGCATTTTCTTCCAAAGTTTATATTTGCTGTCTTCTGGGTGTGTTACAAATGAAGAGGTTTTAACATTTTCATCTCTGTGTCTAAAGGTGGAAATAAATCTTAAAGCCTGAGCTAGATCATTACTCTAGAGCTAGAACATAATATGAAACCATGTTAAATTCTATTTAAATTACAGAATTTGTAATGGTTTGTGGATTTTTTCAATAAATAAAGAACACAATTGCCTCTGTTAACGATGATGGCTGAATGCAAAAGCCTCTTCAAAGCTTGTGGAACCTGCCTTGAGCTCCTTGCAAGCTGAAGAGCTCTCTGGACACCTGGGATGGAAGAAGGAACTGTGAATTTTGAAGATAGAGAGACATGGTTGTTGCTAATACTCTTGGCCATCCAGAAGTTCTTCGTTTTCTCGACTGATTTTTTTTTTTCTTTGATTTAAATTATTTTTGTTAAAAATGTGTTCTACATTTATAGTAATAATGGGAAACAGTTCAGAGTGTAAATACCAATTCGGGAGGGAAGGAAAAAGATGAAGCTATAGCAACAGTGCAAAGCAGGCAGACAATAAACACTGTTTTGGTGCAAAAAAATATAGATTTATGGAAAGTAGATAAGTAAACACAAATGGCATATAACTTAGTGTAGTTGCTGTAGATATTACATTATTTCTGCAGTGAATATATAGTGAACAGTGATCCTGTGCTCTCTGTAAACTTCCTGAGAAATATTTCAGCTATAACTCTGTTTTTCAGTTACTACTATGAAAGAAAAAAAGCTTTTATTTGCTTTAATGTGGGAACAGCATTCATTTGTTTCATACCTTCACAGCTACAGGAGTGAATAAACTTTCCTGAAATAACACAGCTGAGAACCTTGATATTAAGTTTCCCATTGTGGTTCACCTTCAGGTGTATAAAATATAAATTATATCCAAAGCAGTTACTTTCAGCAAGTTTGGAGGATGTGATATCTGTGCATTATAAGGAAAGGTGTAATATGTCCATCTCCCTCTCTCTGACTTCTCCAGGCAGCTTTATACAGTCACACTTGATCTATCAGAAACTATAGTTGCTGCAAAAGTTATGAAAACATTGGCTAATATTTTACAGACTTGAGTTTATTTTTCCATGGATTTTACCTTTCATTTATCCCAGAGCCTTTCTTCAACAAACTGGGTGGTGAAAATATCATATTACACTTGAATGATGGCACATTGGGCCCAGCTTTTCCCAAAATGTGTGATGGATGGACTGGAAGTGTGTGGCCACTGGCTCATAAAGGGAGCCTGATGTGTGCCTGGTCCCCTCTCCAGGTGTTGATGTCCCAGGGGGTGCTGAGGCTGAGCTCCTGTCCTTGCTCCAAGGAAGAGGCTGGCATTTATCTTGCAGAAATATTATTTCAATTATCCACGTTCCTTGGGAGCAGCAGCTTTCAAATGACCCAGTGCTGGAAGTTGTGTTGGGATGGTTTGATGAAGGAGTTTCTGCAGCTCCATCCGAATCAAGCGTCCCTCACGAGCTTTGGTGGGGCAAACGGTGTCTTGTGGGTGGAAGCTGCAAAAAGTCAGGGCAGAGCAGGGTGTTAGTTTTATCTACCAGATATATGCACCTCATATACTTATTTACAAAGGGGTTTTCTCCTTGGCACAACAAGACAATTCATTATCACTGAAATTCCACACACTTGTCAATATTTTTGAGCAGTGTAGATAGTTAAACGCTGTGTTTTGTTCAGAGTGAGATTTCTAATAGAAAATTGTATATTAGCTATGAATCACAGATAGTTATACAGTTATCTTGCATATTAAAACTTCTAGTTACAGAAGCAACCTCAAAATGTTTTAGGATCTTTTCACTCCTATCAATAGTCAAGACTTTTTGACAAATTTGGTTTTTGTTTTAACTGCTATGACAAAAGATTCTTGTAGAATACTTTTATTAACCACAACCAAGATGCAGAATCCTTAATCTGAGAGTTAGAAAAAGAGATGTTCACTTTGCAAACAAATTCTTAGACTAAAATCTGCCTGAGGAACAGATATTAATTCAAATTACACAGTGCCTGAAGACAAGTACTAAAGAATTATAAATATGATTATTTGTTGTGATAACCTAATTTTAAAGGAGAGGTTTTAATTTTTGACCGTGGAGTCATTCATAGCCTCCAACCAGAATGATACATGGATTCAATTTTTAGTATTTGAAGCACTTGAGGAAATAATTTCAACATTGAACAGATTCAGTGTCAAAACTATTATTTGTGGAGTGTAATTGGCTTTATCTTTCCATTTGGTAGCCTGGACATATAAAATAAAATATATTGAATTTTTTTTTTTTTTGTCAGGGCAATTAGGAACCTTTTCTGCAGTGGAACCTCTTGTTCTTGAGAATAAGAGTCCAGTCATAGTAGATCATGAGCTCTGAAGTTGCTGATTTAATACAGTGAATATTGGTTTGCATTTTGATTTCTTAACCTCAGGAAATAGAATGCTAATTAGAATACTTAAGCAGAGTAAGAACTTCAAAATGCTTTGGTTTATGGCTTTTGTGTTTTGTTGTGTTTTGTGCACAGCCCGGGTGGCAGCAGGGGCTGTGAGTGACGAGGGCAGAGCTCAGCCCAGAGCTGTGAGCCCTGCACTTGCCCCTGTCCTCAGCAGCCTGCAGAGCTGGCCTTTGATCCTGGAGTTTCCTTCCAGTTCATCACGGGACAGGAGCCCCAGCCCCTGCCTGGCAGGAGCGAGGGGCAGTGCCAGAGGAACAAACTCAGGGCTGCTCCTCCTCAAAGCAGCTGCAGGAGGCCCAGCAGTGGAGCTGCTTTAACCTGCCTTAACCTGTGCGCAGCAGCACCTGAAGGTGAGGAGCAGTGGTGGCAGCACTGGGGCTGTCCCCGCCGTGCCACCGTGGCACACCCACTGCAGCCGTGCAGGCTGGTTCTGGAGGACACCGGTTCGTGCTCTGGACTCCCAAACAGCTGGCAAGGCAGGGCAGTGGGCCCAGCTGTGGCTCCTGGTGGGCTGAGGCTCTGATCAGCAGAGGGCACCAGATCAACACAGCTGCACCTGCCGGGATGGGCGCAGGTTGGCCGGGATGCAGCCGGGGATGCAGCCAGCCTTTCATCTCCAGCGCACACCCTCGCTCTTCCTGCTTTCCTGGAAGGCTTTGGCGTCATAAACGTTATTTCCATCTTAGACTGTGTTGTTAAAAAGAAAATTTCATGTGAGTGAGCTGCTCCAGTATTGCCTTTTCCAAAGGCTGTGGGATGCCAAGCTGCATAGTCACAGCTGCTGGAAGCTCACATGATCTGTTCTGTCATTTCAGAGAGATTAAGATTATTCAGTCATGACTTAACACTTCAAAACCAAAAAAACCCCCCTTTTTGTTTAATTTTTTGGGCTTTTTAAAAACAAATATTCAAACAGCCCAACATGAGATGACTTTAGAGATATGGGATGGCATTAATTTCACATTGCCAGAGTTGCTGCACGCTGAGGAAGAGTATCAGAAAATGAATGAACTAAGCTTTTCTAAAAGCCCCACCAACTTCTTAATTGTTTTTCTTTAGGAGTTGCAAAGAAATTTAAGTTTATCATGATTAACACCTGAAAGAACAAGAAAAAAAAAAACCCAAGTACTTATTTAGTGAAGGGCACATAGGCTGCAGTGGAAGCTGTCAGTCTTGCTGTGCCCCAGTCCTTCCTTGCCTCTCTCAGCACAGCAAAATATCCTCAGCTCCTGCTCACTTTTCCTAAAGTCCACACCAGTGTTTAACTAACATGTTTCAGTGGGATAAAATGTTGGGGCTTTCTGTGGAACAAGAAAGGAAAGGCAGAGTAGGTGAAGCTGCAGACATCAACTGTATTTTTCAGGCTATTCAAGTTCGCTTTAATGTTTTCACCAGAGTGCATCACCCCACATTATTTCTCCATCTTTTTATAGCTGTGCTAATGATGTTCTCATTTCATCTGTAATCTGTTGCAGTTCTACACATTAGATTCAGTGATGACTTTGCAGAAAACACAGATTATAGTGTTGGCAGGAATTCCCTTCCCTGGAGGTACGAGACATTTGAGTTAGGTGAGGAGGGCAGAGTTTGCAGTTTTTCCTGGCAGTGGTTCAGTGCAGTTCTATATTTATTGTGACTCAAAAAAAAGCCTTTTATTTAGTCTGTGTATGAAATGCCTCTTGCCTTTCTTTTGGAATAACTGAAAGTTGAGAGCATTTTATATCCTCAGAGATTTTACATTTTTTACTAGTGAATGTCAGTGTGGCAGAAAATTTTGATTAATAGTACCTATGGCAGAGGGAATACAGGGCTTGAGAGAGTTGCAGTTTATTTGGGGAGAGCAGGGTTAGAGTATCAGTTGCTAATCTGGCTTCTGCTCCAGCAATAGAGCAATCTACTTTTAATTTACTTTTTCTGAGAATGATATGAAAAGGAAGAAATAATTTTCTGGGCCAGACGAATGTATGTTATTGTGATATGTTGTCATGGAAATGTTTTAAGGGACCAAAATTAGTTAATAATACATAAAATTGTAGATAATGCATGAGTTTAATCAATGAGTTACACAGGTGAATGAACTGAACTTGATGTTAGAGAGAACTGAAAAGAAAATTAATAATTTAAATTGTACTGTATGTTTTTCATAAAGCTGAATATAGGCAGAAGGAAATAGCGACAGATTATTTGTGTAATTCATCCACCTGTTCCTTCCAGTAAATAAGAAAATTTGTTTTCAGTCTTCTATCAGCCTTCTTTACATAGGTTAGCTTCTGCTCTGCCTCTTTGTATTCTCAAAATATTTTCAGATGTTTAATGTCTCAAGAATTAGAAATCCCCCTGTAAACTAGGTATTTTTAATAACTCATGTGCTTGCTTGTGGGCAGCCCATGCTCTCAGCACTGGGGGCAAGAAACCAATCCTAAAGCAATTTTATTTGTTCTTTCCTCACTGATTTGAAGTGAAACAAGTCAGTGACTGAAATCCATATATTTCTTAGGGCACCAGTACCTAATCTCCCCCACCCTCATTATATAGCATTTAACAACAACTCTGCCTGCCCACAGCAGCCAGGCCACTCAGGGCTTGCCTGGTGGAATGAAACAAAGATTGCAGTGGCTGGGGGACCACAATATCCACAGCATCCTTCAGGGTCCCTCCTCAGCCATCAGCAGGGCCACAGGCAGCACATCAGGTGTTAAGTGTTACTCTTCAAAAGGGTTCTGGGGAGCAGCTAGAGAGTGTGAAGTCTTGCAGACTTTTTTTATTAACTACTTGTTTAGGAAAGTACGAAGGTATTTTCTGCTGTAGCCTGAACACCACCTCTGAATACCAGAAATCAAATAAAAATCCCGATTTCCTGCCTCCCCAAAGGAACTGCATTACCTCTAAACCTTGCTTAGATTAGCAATTTCCCATAAGAAAGGATTTTGGATATTCCAAAAAGGAAAGGCAAAACGGTGATATATGTGCTTCTATTATCTACGTGAGAAGAGTAAACAAGAAAAATATTTCTATTTCTGTGGTTTCCCATTTGACTTTTTTGTTTGCCAGTGAACTAGTAATAGATGGGATGAGAAAATACTCAAACTGTGATTTTCAGTGGGGAATAACAATAACAGTCAGATTTGAATATATTTCCAGTACATTTTAACTTTTTTTTTGCTAACCCACGTCCTCGTTAATGTGCAGCAGAGAACATCTGTGTACAAGTCAGCTGTTTTTTCATAAATATCTGAGCATCCATGCTGTGTGCTTCCTACAGGATTTTTCACCTCCACCACTCTGGGATACAATTGCCTGCCCCTCTGTGAGTTTTGTGTACTCCTGAGATTTTACAGGTGGTGGGAACATGGAAGGAAAGCTCAGGTCAGTGAGGGAGGTGCAGGAAAATGATGGGCTGCATTCAAGTGAGCCTACTCAGGGCAGTTCAGCCCACTGGCCATCCTAAGTTTGCTTTAGTCAATCTGGCATCTTCTCTTTCTCTATCAGAGTATTAAGATCTTTACAGACCTACAATCTTAAAACAGGAAATTCCTCAGTGTTAAAGATGTGGTTCAAAATTGGGGGGGGGAGGGGAGGGGGAGGTGTGTGCTAGTTAGGTTTTTTTTTAATTTGGTTTGTTTAAGATTTCAAAAATTGGTATTTACTTAGTGCCCAGCATTTAGGTAGTTGAGATAAATCATATCTCTCTGTTATGAATTCCAGTGATTTATTAGAAAGAAATTACACTGACAGCCCATGAGTTTGTATGGACAGTCTAAGATCCATTCTTGCTTATGGCTTCCTAACAAACAGTGAAAAATCAACCATTGTTTCAATTCCAAAGGTAGAGCATGTGAGTAGTGAAAAAAATCTTTGCTAAAGGTAAACTTATGAGGCTTTGCCAAGAAGCTTGTGCAAATGGCGTTAATTATGAAGAGCATGATCTGTGTCATAGACCATTAATGAAATTGAAACAAATAGACAAGACATTTCATTTTATACAAAATCAGCACCGATGTTTTAGACCTATTGGACAGGTTATGTAGTCTTCAACATTAAAAGAATACTCTATTATTCTTTGTTCTAATATTTCTACCCCATAGACGACAAAAACCCCCACATGAGCAAAATCCAAACCAGCAGAGAATGACAAGGGGTGGCCCAGTCTTTGTCAAAACCAAGTGCCAGAAAATGGAGGAGGCTCAAGTGTCTTTCAACCCTGAGCTCATATTCTAAATTTAGATTCTAGAAACTTTGTACAGGTGCCACTTTGCAGGAGTTTGTTTTGTAAGTGGGAAGTCATGTAGTTCTGCTGAATGTTTTCCTGTCATTTATGGTTTGTGTGCATTTGGGTAATGTTAAAATATCCCATGTGAACTGATAGGCCGTGGTTATCAGAGCATCCCTGCTTGGAATCACACGTCAACAGACAAGCAGATCACTTTCTGCATGTGCTTTTGGAGAGGTTTAAGGAATTTGAAAGTGGAAACAGCATCTGTCAGCTATTATTGCAGCATTGTTCTTCCTTGTTTAGCAAGTTGTCAATAACTAAATTGACAGAAAATCAGGCAGATGTATTTTTGTGTCCAGTCCTTGACAAGTGGCAGAGGCCCATTTGTGTCTTTTCTTAGCAATGGCATTGTAGGTTCATGTACAAAATCTAAGCAAGTTATCACTTCACTGAAAGACACTGAGTTAAGCCAATTGAAAATACTTGCTTTCTGTTCTAACTATTTAATAATTCTACTGTAAATAAGAACCAGTTGGAAAATAGATTGTAGTTGCAAGATATTTTGACTATCTCTGAAGTGAGCTAAATGTTCCTTTCTGCAGTTAAACCTTTACAGCTGAGGAGAACAAGCATCTTCATAATTTATTTATCACAAGTGAAAGCTGATTATTCTACTTGTTCATTTAGATGTTACTTTCATTTTTCTGTCTCCATCATGTCCACTCCAAAGCAAATGATAAGCTGAGATTCTAAAATAACTTTTTTTTTTTTTATGGATTCTTTTGAAGCTTCCCTCTTAGTCAAGAGAAGCTAATAAGACATTGTCCATCTGCAAAGCTTTTCCAGGAAATGCTTTTTTCTTTAATTTGCATGTAATTTTATTTATGTTAAAATCACCATAAGAGCAATGGAAGTTTTTACTGTCTCTTTAGAGATTTCAAACCACCAGTTTTAGAACTAGATGTGTGCAAGAATTGTATTCAAGCCTATGGAAGAAGAGGAGCTTGGCCCCCATCTTTTGGATTGACTGTTTTACTGCACCTCCAAAATTTTTTTCACCATACGTGACCAAAAAGTATTTTTAAATTCTGGTATTTTTCAGAGTGAGTGGAGATTTTAGGCTAACTGTAGGAAGGCTTGTAGGAAAGATCTGTACAATATGAAAGAGGTGGGGGGAGCACAAATCCCAAACTTCCATGCTCCCTTGTTCCCTTCAAAAATTCTGAGTTGGTATTGCAAGGAAATTTTTCTTTGGAGTGTAATGTTTACTTGGGGAAGATGGTGTTAAAGGAAAAAAACCCCTTTATTTAGCTATGACATTCTTAGGATCATTTAGCTGCTAGATTGGGCTGTGCAGTGTTTGAAAAGAGGCAGAAATTGCAAGATAAGATCAACTGCTCACCTGGGGAGACTTAGAAAAGTCTCATATTTGAAGCACATGTTCCAAATGCTAGTCAGGAATGGATAGCATTAAATTCTTACATCTGGCACA
This sequence comes from Cettia cetti, assembly GCA_013401135.1. NCBI lineage: Eukaryota > Metazoa > Chordata > Aves > Passeriformes > Sylviidae > Cettia > Cettia cetti. Next base: position 130,866 of record VZUI01036385.1, on the reverse strand, counting down.
GAGCTGCTTGCTTTTATGTTGGTTTCTTTTCTTGTTTTATTGTTTAAAAGGATAATAAAACCTCACAATAATATCTCATAATCAGTACAGCATATCTCCAGGCACCTTTTGAATGGTGGCCTTGCCAAGAACATACGTCGTGGTTTATTTTGCCTACAGAAATGCTGAGGGTTTTCATCTGGATCCCTTTGGAAATAAATTTATGATTTGTACCAGTGCAGAAAAAGGAAGAGGAAAATATTCTGTATTGGCTGGATGGATGGTAATTCATTTTGGCTGTGTGGCAAGCAGAATTAATTATCCAAGCAACATTACACCTTTGGCATGGCTTTAGCTGTTGCATGTTGCCACAGATGTTTCAAAGCCAAGGCTCCTGCCATTTTCCTTTGGTTTGGTATGGTTCTATGGTTAGTAAAGAGAGATGAATAAACTCAAAATCCACCTTAAAATGAACAATATTTCCAACTTGTAGGGTTTTAGTGGCTTTTAAAGCAAATTTTAGCTGCACTTCAAACATCCTGATCTTCACTGCCTGTTTCAGGATTGCAGAAAACAGAGTAAGAGCAAAGAAAAGACTTGAACAGGGGATGTTTGTGCGTCTTCATGATAGCTTTCTCTTTGGAATTCTTTCCAAATATTCCACTTTGTTCCAGTTAATTCCTTTTCATTCTCAAATCTAATTAAATGCAGTGCTGATGGCAATGGTCTGTTCATTTGATGTGTTTGTTGCTGGCAGATGTGTGTTAGCTGAATCATGTGTGCCCTCTTTGTCCACTCCTCCCTGGATATTGGGCCACTGTAGGGGACAGGTGCTTCAGCTCAGACTGGTTTTACATTTCTTTTTCTGTGGTTTCTGCTCTAGATTTTTTTTTACCAGTTCAAATTCCTCTATAATTTTCAAAAGTAGCTGTTTCCTTAGGACGCTGAGGGAATAAATATCCATGCATCTCTTAAAAATCTTAGTCACAGTACTTGCAGCTGGCAATTTCAGGGTATTTTCTTCCCTCCAAGTTACATTAAGATCTCTGAGGTTAGTCCTTCTCACAGACAGTCTTTAATCTTCCCCTTAGTCTAATGGGACTGCTTTTAGCTTTCTCTAAAGAAGCTCCTTTTTTCAAGGTGTGAGCCAGAATCTTATCCCAGGAATGTCTGGATGGTGTTTCCAGGAGGAGGAAAGCCATGCTTTGGCAGTGATGTTTGGTTGGTCACACTGGCATGTTCTGAAATCCTTTCCTGGAGCCAGAAACTGGGTGGTAATTCCATGACTTGTGCATCCTCTTGTCCTGCATCTCTTTAGGCCCTTTCACTCTGTGGCCCTTCTAAGAGAATCTGTGGCTGGGTTGTTCCAGATTTACAATTCCATCAGCTTGACTTTGCTTTGATGTTTGGCCTAATCACCTAGAATAGCTCACTGCTCATTTTTCTTAATGTATGAGGAACTTGTCCCTATTACTGAGGTGGTTTTTTACTCTTTTCTTTTAGACAAACTATCTGGGAACATTCTGGTAATAGGCTGCAGTTCCAAACAGAGTTGTGATTACTAAGCAGTTGGGTTTTTGCCATCAGCAAATATCATTCACTTACTACTGCAGCAAACCATTTTAAGAGAATTTGTCTTGTTTGTCTTTTGTTACTGTTGGTTATAGTAATTTGTCTGATTCAGTCTCTTAACTCCTTGCAAATTGTTCCCATCAAATTAAATTTTTAATCTGTGACAATGCTAAATGCAGTTAATTGTTTATGGAATGTTCTATAGCATAGTGATAGAGACAATTTTGATCAATCGGGTGGCTGTAAAGCATACACATCTAATACTGCATCACTATATTTCAAAAATCATTACTGTTGTTTTGGAAAGTGTTGGTTGTGGTTAAAGATGTCAGCAAATTTAAGAGGAGGACAGAAAAAAAAAATTTAAGAATCTTGGTTTAAAATAAAAATCAATGCTGAAAAGTGTGCAATTGGAATTTTATTTTCCTTCTGTTACACCCACTGATGACTGTCATGAGAGCAATAGGCCAGACGTGGGATTAAAATTGTGCTAGTTAAGTAATTTACTAACTACTATTCTGCAGTTCTACTCTTTCTTTAGATTGTTGGCTTGAACTATAAACTTGAGAATTCTTACACCTCCAAGACATTTTACTAAACAAATATTAATTTAATATTAAGGGTTACAGAATGGAAACTATTGCCTGTACAGTACTCACAGTATTAAAAGGACCAAATGTAATAGGAAAGGCAATCTTTCATAGAAACACATAAATCGAATCCTTAAAGAAATATTTTTCTTCTGATTCTTTTTCTGTAGACAGAGAGTTTCATCAAACATGCTCCCAACAATTAATGTGAATGCCAAGGTGTAAACATGTCTTGAAACAACAGTTTAATTTGCCATGGGAAGTTATTATGGTGACTATAAATTATGTGACTTCCTTATGCTAAGTAAACCCAAAATGAAATCTAGACAAGCCATTAAGGAAATAAAGCTTTGGTTTAATTCTATTGCATTCCAGCATTATGGAAAGGCACATCTTGGAATTGGGATTGATTGGAACATTTTAGACCGAATATGTTGACATTGAAATCTGATTATTTTCTGTAGATGCTCAGATATATCAACTTATGCTGAGCTGCCAGCATGATCCCGTGAGGGATGTTTGCATGTCAACCAGCCGTTCCTAGACCCTGCCCCTGGCATTTTCCTCTGGTGTTATGGATCAGAAGCTCATGATTGTGGAACCTTTTATGTGTCTGAACTGGTTTTTTTAACCAGGACAATTATGTCTCCCCAAGATAGCTGGAGAAACACATTTGGTCTGCTTTCCCTTCGGTACATGAGGAGTAGGTCAGACTTTACAAGGGCTGGTGTCATCCATCCTCCTCTTGCACGTGCATGTGCAGGACCCCCAGAAGGTTTCATTCAGCATAAGGCTGTCCAGTGGAATGATTTAGATGTGACTGTGTTTCCTCGTGTGAGTTCCTCACCTGAATTTGGATTGTGCTGGATGAAATGAATAAATGAACAAATGGGATCCTTTTTAGAACTTTAGGTTGAGGTTTTTGAAAACAACTCTGCTCGCATTTAAATGTGTCAGGAAAACAACTTGGAGATGCCTTTTGTGTCTTTTAATTATTGTATTAATTAGTGCCTCAGTAATTTTCCTTTAAAATTTGTAATTTATGATCAGTGAAGATTTTGTAAAAAAGCAGAAGCCCTAGTTTTATTTCACATCATACATTTGCCTTCTCAACTTGATGAGTAACATGCAGACTTCACTCCTGATATTGGAGGAGTTCACAGTTTAGCCTGTGTGTCTTCTTAAGCATCACATATGGGAAAGAAAATATTATGTACCTGAAAAGTCACTTTTGTTTGAAGTATTTTTCAGGTGTGGTTTTCTGGGGTGGATGGTCATTCACTAGAAAAAAAAAATCATTAAAAAAGTAAAAAAAATCTCCCTTGCCTTGGGGTTACTGGGGTTTTGTCTCTAACCAGCAAAAAGGCAACACTTAAGCCAGGCAGAACTGAGCTCCCCACAATACCTCCACAGGGCTAAAATTGCTAAAATTACTGGGCAATTTTGATAAGTAGTTATTATATAAAAATGGGGGTTTTGAAATGCTTTACTGATCAATGGATACCCAGGGCCATGCCATAAAGAGATTTTAAATAGAAATGGAGCAGATCTTGTCTCTGTGCATTAGGAACTGGTATCAGGTGGCTCAGGAAGAGCATCCAGGGTCACTTGGTGCTGTTCTGGCTGAAGCTCTGGATGCCTCCTGTGTCACAGCTATGCTACCTGCAGTCTTGGCTTTACATCCACAAGCCAGACTTCCTTTTTAATTCTGTGAAACTGCCTGCTAAAAGGAGAAACGTTGTGTTTGCTGTTTATCTTTCTTATATATTTAGGAACTAACTAAATATTTTGGTCTTTCTCATTAAGATAAAATTCTCAAAACTACCTCCTCTTATAAAACTCAGCTGTAGAACAGGAAAATTCTCTGAGGTGGTGTTTTTATTATCCTACCAGATGCTTTTTAGTGCCCAGGGTGTATATTTGACTCAATTTTCTATGACTGCTCAAAGTAGAAAGCCCTGAGTTACGCCTTATCTGTAAGGTATGAGCAACCAAAGCAAGGGTTAAAAAGAGTCCTATAAAAAACCTCAGGTTATGTTAAACCACATGCCAAGTTTCTAAAGTGAAAAGCATGAGAACAGGTCATAAATCACTGTGTCTTCAGAAGAGGAAGTCTCCAGTATTTATTATTTATGCACCATTTTGATTTGCCCATGAGGAAGCTCCTTGTTGGGATAAATGCTGTAACTATAGTGATAACACACTTGGAGCTGCAGCTTCCAGCATGGGGCACAGCCAGGACAGCACCACAGCATCCTCTTGCTGTGCTTCCACATAGGAAGGGGAGCATTTGTCTCACAGTAATTTCTTTTTTTATGGGAAACTACATGTAAACCACAGAAGAAGAAAGAAAGGGGGGAAAAAAGGTAAAGAGGAGTTATTGAAATACTTGAAGGAAATGTGTATACTTCTTTTCCTTATGTATTCCTTAACAGCAAACAGGAGCAAAGAGTTTGAGGTTTTGGGTTTTGTTTTTTTTTAAGACCCAAGCTTCTGGAAAAAAACTCAATTATTAAATTTATTTTCAGAAAAGACAGCTTTTCAAATGCATCTATATAAAAACATGCTGGGGTTATTTTGTCTGTGTACATTTGGATGTAAGTATCTTTACAGCTCTGGCTAGAGCCAAACACTTGAAGACAGAGGTGAGATGCCCCTGTGCCTCTCTGACCCACACGTACTTCCCTGCTCCTCCAAACCCTTTGAGAAGAGCCTGCCAGATGGAGCAACATGAATCCATTCACATGCATTCAAATGTGTAAAAAACAGAGATTTGATATCTATCTCAGAGGTTTCTGAGTGATCTGAGGATGTTTTGAAGGTTTTCATGAGATCACCTGTTTGATTTTCACTTGTTGCTGAAATCAGCTCCTTTCACTGCAATCTGCTGGCTCTGCAGCTCAGCTCCCTGTGCTGCCTGGTTCTGTCAGTCCCCTCTTGTGCTCAGTCCTTGTGGCTGTAAAAAAAAAAAAAGAAATTACTCTTCAGGATGATAATATTCACTGAGGAAAAGCCCATTATTTTGTGACAGACGGACTCTGTGTCTGCAGAGCTCAGCAGCACTCAGGAAAGAGGGGCTGAGTTCTCAGCACACCTGCACCTTCTGTGGAAGGGATATACAGGGAGATGAGATGGAATGGCACTTTAAAAAATTACTATTCTGAGCTTGGCTCTGTGATTTTTCTGTGTTTGATTTGCATTTTGGTTAAATTTTTTTAATTATCAAGTGAGTTTTTATTTAGAATGACACATTCTGATACATCATATGACAATAGTTTATATACTCTAATCAGCTGTAGCTCAATCTCAAGGAAAACCTTCATGTATCTTTTCTTTTTCTTTGCAAAAGAAAGGTTGGAAATATCAGTGCGTAATATTAAGTCTTGCTTGACTTTCCCCCAATGGTGCTTATTCCTCTTTTCTCTCTGTAAGAAGTAGAACTTGCTGTGTTCTCTGGGGACAGCACCAGAACCAGTAGTCTGAATTCTTGGGTTTTATCCCAGGTCTATTTACTGCATTTCTCCTCAGTAACTCACTTGATCTGTGGTTTTGTTCCTCTCATGTATAAAGTGGGAATAGCAATATTGTGACTTCCTTGGAAATAAAGCAGGAATTTCTTTCTGAAAATCAATAAGTAAAACCTCTGCTAAGGTACAGTCCCTGTTTTCTCACTTTAAATATCTTGAGAATTTTCTTCTCAACTTGGACAAGATGCCTGTGGAAGTATCAAGTATCTTGTCAAAATAGTAAAAAATGCTGCCTGAAGTGAAGGTATTTTGTAAACTGCAGGGATGGAAAAAAAGATTTTAAAAGTTTTCTGAGAGATTTGTGGTTTCTCTTTGCAGGAAAAGATAGAATTTTTATTCTCTGATAACATTAATGGAAGTAGTTTTCAAACAGAATTTTTGCCCCACCCCATATTCCCTAATTCTGCATCTCACAGACACTAGTGGCTTTTTCTGAGAAGTCTTTTCCAAAAAGCTGAGATGCAGCAAGCCCTTGGTACAGAAGGGTTGGTGTCAGAGATTCATTCTCTGCCATTTCAAGTGTGTCTCCATCTCTGCTGGAGCCCTCCTGGCAGCAGAGATGGATGTGGGGCAGAGATGGATGTGATGTGGGGCAGAGGAGCTGCAGAGGAGCTGCAGTGTGTGAGCAGCAGAGGACAGGACGAACGGCTTCTGGGGGTGAGCAGCCTGCACAAGACAGAGAGAGCACTGCAGCTCCCAGGGAAGAGGCAGCATTTCTCAGTGTGATTAAGTGCTTCCATGGAGCTGCAGCAGCCACAATGGCTCTTACATCTGGTAACTTCACTTTTATGGAATGCTTTTCCCAGATTTTTCTGTATTTCAGTGAACATGTGTATGTTTATATGGGATAAAGGAGTTTGCTTTAATGTCATCCCTTCTGAGACACACTTGGTAATAAACAACTCCAGATCACACCTTACATTTTTTATCAGGAGTGAACTCAAAATGTTAAGCTGAATTTCAGACTAAAGCTATTCATCATTTGAGAATACACCTGGGTTTTTGATAAAATATGTCTATCTCAATACAGGGTTAGTATGTGAAATTCAGGCACCTCAATTTTATCGAAACATGGGATTAGTGTGTGAAATTCAGGCACCTCCTGTTTGTTATTTTCTCAATTTTAGGTCATGATGATGCCTTTTGATTTCTGTCACTGAAGCGATTAGAGCTGAATGAATTTTCATGCATACAGGTTGGGGAATGAGAGGAATTGGTGCCATGTGTTTCCCATTGTGGGAACCTTTATGATATCATTGTCAGAGAACATGCTCAATATGCCTTCCAGACCTGGCCTGCTATTTAGGTTGTGATTGCTTTGGACTGTGTCAGGACAATATTCATATTCCCCTTGGTGCATGAATATTAAAATATTTAAAGCATTTAGCTGATAAGAGGAAAGATTCCCCCCCAAAAAACCAGAACCTTTCTATTTCTGATGAAAATATGTGCAGTATCTCATTTAACATTTTGCCATGGGCACTCTCAGAACCTCCCTATTCAAGGGAGCTTTAATTCTCACCTATCCATCCTTAGGTACTCTCAGAAAAACACATTTTTGGTCCCAGTTGCTAGAAATAAAGTCCTCCTTCTGTCAGCATATGGGTAACAGCTGTCATTACCACCAGCCAGTTATATTGTCTGCTGTCCCAGTTCTTTATCTGTCCAACTCCAGACAGTAATTCAGAAAATCAGAATAAATAATCAAGGCATGTGGAGCTGGAGCCAAGTGTTTTTTATTTACAACACCTGTTGCCTTTTGGAGGGTTGGCACAGTCAGTCTGAGCCACAGCAACTTTTCTGGATTTCCTAACTGGATTGCATGAGAAGTGTCTTTGCAGGATTTGTTTGTTTGTTTGTTTGTTCGCTTGCTTGCTTGTGGTGGTGTTGTTGGTTTGGGGGTTGTTCTTTTGTTTTGTTTTGTTTTGTTTTGTTTTTTTGGTTTTTTTTTTTTGTGTAACTCTTCATTTTCATTAAAAGGTTAAAACCAGAAATAATACCACACATCCTCAGCAAAGGACTGGGCAAAAAGTTTGCAGTGGGTGGAACCGTGCCCATTTTCACCCTGTGATACACTGACTGAGTTCAGCTCTAGTGCTGTTGTTCCCCCAGCTCTCCTGTTGTTGGGGCAGGGGACATTAAACACCTCAGAGAGAAAGCTCTCCTGACCTCCTCCTCTTTAGTCTTCTTTTTCTTTACCAATGTATGCTCACTGCAGTTCTCTTTATGAATCCTTGGATTTTCTTGTGTCAGTTTTCAGTGCAGTGAGTTTTGGGTGTGGGGAGGAAAAGAAAGGGGGGGAAAGTGCCTGTCTTCCTATTTCCTCAGATGTTTCCAAACTTTTTTCTTAATTTCTGCCTCCTGAAACCGTGTCAGTTTAAGCTGAGATGTTTTTGATATTTCAAACTAAGCAGAGCTTAGTGGCAGTGTTTGAGTGCAGGATGGGGCTCTGTGCAGGTGTTTGAGTGCAGGTGTTGGGGGCACCTGGTCTTTGTTGTGTCCAGGTTGTAGTGACCCAGAGCAGCTCAACACAGCCACGCACAGCTGCGCTTCCTTGTGAACTGGAAATAGATCCCTCATGTGAGGTTTTTAAGGCACCTAAGTTTGCTATCTTTAGAGGAACTGATGGAGGTAGAAGTAGAAATGCTTTGGAGGATGCAGCTCCTTCTGCAGATAAGACAAATCTACTCCCTTTCAACCAGTTAGTTGAATTAGCTAATTAGTGTAATGAATAATACTTTATCTGTCCAGAAGCCCTGTATTACCTTTGTCTTTAAACTGTCACAAAAATTACATCTTGTTTAATCAGACTTCACATCAGTTTTGTGTGCTGAAATTTAGAAAAGTAGAAAGAGCACTTAAGTGTCTAACAAAATTAATTAGAACTCTAGAGCTATTTAGGCTCTGAAGACCCAATACCTCTCTAAAGCACAGTTATAGTAATTTTTAAAAAACTAGTATTAACTCTAACTTCTGTCATGGGAAAACCATAAACTTAAAGCCTGAAAAATGGAATGTATTTCTTGGAAATGTATGTAGGTACATACATACATACCACATATGTATATGCATAAATATATATACTTTATATATGTATATGGTCTTAGCACCCAGTTCCAGCTTCTACAATGGACTGTGTGGCATGGCTGGTTTTGCTACCTGTATTAACAGGAGTGAAAAATTATGCACTTGAGTTCCCAGTGTAGGTGATTTTCTTTGCTATTTTTTTAAAAAAATTAATTAATTTTGTGAGGATTGATTGGTCTCTAGGTTTACAGCTGCACAAATACAGGACAGAAAGGAGAAATGAAAAAACAGCCTCTATAACACATACAGCTATATGCATGTATTTATCTTAATTTGAAATAATTACTTTCTTGCAGAACAACCAATGATTTCTCATTTCTGCATGTAAACAACATTAATTAAAAGTTAGAAAAGATAAAATACATTTTGGATAAAAAGGCACTTAAAACTCTTAAACTATTTTTTTGTTGTTGTTGTTCTAGAAAGAACCACCTTTTCTTCACTGAAAGCTTGGAGGCTCTGTGAAAGAGCTGTTCATGCAACACATTCTGCTGCTTGAGCTTTAATCATTTTAACAAGGAAATAACATGTATTAAATGTAGTGTGTACTCCATATCTATCTATAAGCCTATACTCAAATCCAGAATCCATACAAGAGATCTCTGAATATTCAAATTCCTGGCAAAATGTCTCAGTTGGAATTGAGCAGAGCCAGAGCTCAAGTGGCTTCAGAGCCATGCAGGACCAACAGGCTGAGCTGCACCCATTTCAGTGCTGCTGGGGTGGAGGGGGCAAGGAAGGACATGGGGAGCTGAGGTGTTCAAGGAGTCTACAGAATAAAACCCCCTGCCTGTTCTGAGGTGCCTTTTCAAAGACCATGAGTGCCTCTAAGTGGCATGAGTAAAGAAGAGTGGCAGAGTTAAATCTTCATGTAGCGCACTCCAAATGGGATTAAACGTTGACAAATCCATGCTGAAAGGATCTCTCCCTTTGCATATTCCTGCATTTGGAGTTACCACACTCTGGAGGGGAAAAACCAAAGTGCAGACATGGTGTGACCTGAACATGAGGAGATGCTGTGGCTTCCCTGGATGGAGTTGCTCTCCATGTTTCAAAACTCACTCGAAGATACCCAGTTTAGCAAATCCATGTGAAGAACCCCACCTGCGTTTTTCATTGCCCCTAGAGCTGTTATTTATTCATCAACCACTGAGACTAACTAGAACAAAATGTAATAATAGTTAGGGTTTGTTTCTTAATTAATGTCCTGGCTGTCCATACAGTACATCTGTACTGGGCAGCTCATGGGGGTGGCTGGCAGTGAAGTCAGGCCCTTGAAAAGCTCTGTGGGCTCAGGAGCTGTTCCCTGTGTGTGGCACATCCTTGTATGAGAATGCTTTGGGAAGAAGCTCCTTCTGCCAGTGGAGCCCTTTTCCTCTACCACAGCTCCCAGCCTCCCCTCTGATACAGATACTTCATTTTGTGATGGGATTATGGATTTTGTGTGCTGATGCTGTGATTTCATCCATTGCCACCAAATCCAATCTTCTCCAACAGTTACAAGCTCGCCCCAAAGGGACAGATCTCTTTGGAGAGCACCACAACCACCCAGGAAGGTAGTTCCCATTTTCTGAAGTCTTTCTAGATAATAGTAGGGGGTTCTTTTTCCTACCTAATGGCTTTATCAAGGTATCTTCTTCCTTTAAACAATAATTATCTTTTAGATTTCCATAAAGGTAACAGAAGAGTAAAATTTTCTAAATTTAGATGTTTTGCCATCTTGATAGGAGCATTCTCCATGCTCTGTGAATGATCATTCTGTTGGTAGTTATATAACTTTTATTTTGCTCTGCAAGTTTTTATTTCAGGTTCATGTATAAACGCTAGTGTGAAACAAGTATTTTCTGATTAAAGGAGATGGCTTAAACAATCTTTTTTTTCTCAATAACTGAATTGTAATGAGAAATTGGATTCCCCCAACCTTAAAGTCCAGAATTTATTTATTTTTTTTTAATAATAGCAGCAGTGGTTTTAGAATTGTGCTTAAGATAAAAAATGTATTTTGTATGTTGTCACTTAGTGTGAAAATGTGCAAAAGTCACAGGTTGTTAATTACTTGAAGCTAGGAACCTGGAAGGAGGACAGGAGGGGCTCTAGTTTTCCTTTGATGAAATGAAATTTCATGGTTCCCCATAACTCAGTGCTGAATGAAGGAGGGGGTGTCTCCCAGGTGATAAATTTGCACTGTGTAGCCTGAAATTTATTGGAAGCTGAATCCTGGCTATGGGGTCAGTTTAGGAAAACTCTGCCAGCAGAGCAGTTCTCTGGGCCTGGTACCACCAGCATGATATAATTAAATACGTTGTTTGGCTAGCAGAGCAGAGTGGGAGTTGGAATTAGGGTAGGAGAGCAGTGCTAGCACAGCCAAACAGGCAGAGTGCAAATTAGCCCTGCTCGTTGCATTCTTCCTTATTTGAAAGGAAAAAAAAAGAAATGGGGTTGAAAAAATTTGTTCATGTTGTGATTACGTCTCGAAAGAAGGTCTTAGAAAGGCTGACACTTAAGAGGAAAGGTAGGAGGTCAAGACAGGGTGGAATGGCAAGGCAAGATTGATCCTTGAGAGGCACAGGGAGTGGGGGGAAACATGTTACAAATAGTAATAAGGCAAGTTAAGAAAAATGATACCAGATGTGGCTGTAATGCCAACAATCAGCAAAAAAATGTAAACATATATAAAGCTGTAGTAATAAAGCTGTTACAGCTGTAATGTTCAGGATGGAAAGAAAAATGAGGTCTCTCTTTTTAACTTCAGCTCTATCAGGCTCTGGCCTCTCCTGAATCTTGGTTTTCCCCTCATCCACTCCATCCTGTTAGAACAGTGATCCATCTTCATGGAAATCTGGTAGAGACCATTTCCAGTGTTTTGTATAAAAATAAAATACGACACTGCCAACATCTTTTACAATGAACGGTTCTATTTATATCAAAGAACACTTTTGAACTCTCCAGCATATTTCACAACCAATTAAATGTCTAAGTGCGTGGAAGCATGTGAAAATTGATCCCATTCAATTACAAAGTGTGAGGGTTCAGACGAGCCCTGTGCACCACTGCAGCCCCACATCTGTGTGTGCAGTCTGTCCTCCTCTCCTGCATCACAGTTCCTGAGCTGTGGTGTCCCCTGATGCTGGCACAACAGATGGAATGCCACCCAGGAGGCCACAGGTCTGCCCAGGGGTCTGCTTCCTCTGGATTCGTGGCTCCCATGGTTTACCTGACCAAGAGTTTGGTTCTCCTGCTTCCTGTTCCAGATACACCTTTGCCCCAGAGCACCTTAAAACCTGTTGAGAACTGGCTGACCATTTTAATGGCATATCTTATTTTCTCATCAGTTATCAGATCTGGGAGTTCTTATACTTTGCTGACTTTTTTTTATATGCATATCTATATAACAAACATAACTTTTCAAAAGGCCACAAAGTTTGTGTATTCCTAGAGACAAGTGTCCATGCCTGCAGAAAGCTTAGTCTTTCACTGGCTATGAGCTTAGTGATTCAGTGTTTGATAATTAAGGTGTTTTCTATTGATCCCATGATTCTACCTAGTTTTAATAGTGCAATAGCTCTTGGATCATTTATTAATAATGATGAAAACTTTCAGGACTTTCAGTTGTTCCCAGCTTTCTGGGACTCCCTAATAATCACATCAGCCTAGTGAGTTAGTGCAGTCCTAATGCATCCTGAGTGTGAATGACTAAAAAGTCACGTGGCTGTTTTAAGAGCTGTAAATTTTGCATGTAACTGTGCAAAAAAATACAACCTTTTATGGTTTGTGGTGTTGAATCACTAAGTTTGTGCCACACTCCTCTCATTTTATGGGCTCTTATACATCTGATTAAAGGAAATATTTTTTAATAAGTTGTTTTGTAAAACTACATTCTGAGCTTGCAGGGAGTGGATATATTTTAATAGTCCTTGGAATTTCCAGTCCTAGTTATTATACAGAGTTTCTCAGTCCTTTCCTTATTTAGTCAGGAAGCTTTTCAGATTATCTGTCAGATGTTCCACTCAGCCTGAGCATTTAATTCACATATTATCACAGTCCTTATCATGGCACAAATACTTCCTGTGTTCTTTTGTTCTGATTTTTTGACTGCATCCCTTATTTGCATTCAAGTGGGGAATAGCCTAATGCCCAGGCAAACCCTTGGGATTGTTTCCATCAGGAAGGGCTCAGCTTTGGCTCAGCTGGGTGACTGTGCACTGTTGGCATGACTGCAGCAGGATTTCATGCCTGCAGTACAGGAGAAGTGGTGCTGTCAAGAGGAGCTGTAGAGAGCAGCAGCACTGTCTGCTTGCTTGTCTGTGTGTTAGGTGCTGGTTTGGAGTGTGACACTTTGATTTGTACCCACATGGTCACCGTTTGAGACATACCCTTCTCCTGAGATGACATGAGACCTGAAATTTGTGGCTTCTACAGTTGTATCAATCCATTAGTTCAAGTAGATTTCTCTGTTCTGTCTCCCCAGTTCTGATTGCAAATGTCTTCAATAATTCAAGCTTTTGAGTCATGCTTCGGAAAGAGTCAAATGTCTTAGTAGTGATTGAAGTTTCCTTCCTATTATTGCTTCATGCAAAATAGAATCACTGATTCTGTCTGGGACATTCCTTACCCACTCTATTCCTGTTTCTGAACTTGAACTATGTAGAAGAGGCAGTCTTAAAACAGGAGAACGCTCTTCAGAAGGAACAAAGGCTTTTGCACATCACTGCTATGGCCCTGAGAGCACAACCTACAACCTGTCAGGAACTTCCTACTCTATGGAGCACCCATCTATGAGCAGTGTCCTCTTGGTGCCTCTTCTGCTGCTGTTTGATCCCACACCAAGCCCTGAGTGCTGTAATCCCCTCTGCTCAGGTGGCTGCGAGGGGGAAGAGCTGCAGCACTGCCTGGAGCTCTGGCTGCTCTTGGAGGGGTGCTTTGCTCAAATCCCTTCTGCTGTCACTGCAGCATCAGCAGCATCAGCTGCCATGGAGTGACAGCCCCATGAGTTGGTCTAGAAAGCATCAGTGATCTGGAGTTGCAAAACAGAGTATTTCTGCAAAGAAGAAACAGCAAAATAGTCATATAAGGGAGAGGAAATGGGTGTTGGAGGAAAAAAAAACCCTTTTATAGGCTTGTAATGAGCCACTTTTCTCAAATGCTTAATAGTACAAAATATTCGAAATAGTACAAAAATATTCTCCAGAAGACTTCAAGGTGATAAAAGTAATGGCTTCTGGGAGCTGTTTGGTACTGATTTGAAAATAGAAAAAAAAACCAAAACAAACCACCAAGAAAAAGCTTTATGCAACCCCCCTCAAAAAACACAGCTCTGAGCTATGGACAACAAATGGAATCAGGGAAAGGAAATCTGCTGTTGTCAAGTTAACTTACTGCTAAGCAATTCGCTGTGAATTTTGTTGATCAGATTTATAGTAACTCAAGATAAACATTTGAGAGGATGACAGTGTGTTCTCACAGGTACCTCTGCAGTTCCTTGGAACAGTGAAATAGTTGTTCAAAATGCAGAGTTTATTTTCAGAGAAGTCAACTTTATCATTAGGGCCACCCAGAGAGTGAAGAATTCCAGTGACTCCCTGGAATTGCTGGTGTAATCTCTGGTCTCCAGTCTGTGCCAGGCTGCAGGAGCTGCTCCTGCCCCACAGGTGCCTGCAGCACCCACAGCAGCCCTGGGCACACTGGAGGCTCCTGAGGTTCCCATCTCCAAGCCTGCTGAAGGTGCTTTGGTTCCTCCATCACAGCAGAGGAAGATGTGTGGGTAACTGAGTGCAGGCAGGAGTCCCCACCAGCCCTTTGCCCTGAAGATAAGAATGAATGAATAAATAAATAAATAGTGACTCTGTGGTCAGGGAGGCAGGTAGTTCAGAAGGGAAGAAGTCAAGTGTGGGAGTTGGGAAGCTGGTGCAGACTGGGAAGAGGGAAGAAGAAAGTGTGGGAGGTCATTTATTCTTTTTTTGAGTGCACCGTTCGGTTTCAGTCTGTAGTTAAGACAAGCCATGAAGTTTTTCACAGAGAGTTTTAAGTATGTATATATCTACTTAAAACATCTTAAAAATCCTTATTCTTTGTTTTAAAATGTAGGGTTTTCTAGCCCAAAATGATTCTTTGAATGATACTAATCCCTCTCATGGCCTCTTATTTTCTTTTAGGGGAATATAAATGTTTTTATGAGAGGAACCTTCTACCTGGAGTAAACAAAGTTTAAAATTTGCATTACCATCAATAAGACTATAAATTTCTGTGTGCTTTCCTTGTTTTGGGTATGGAATGGTGGCTGCAGTGGCTGCTCACAGCAAACCAGTGTCACTCCAGGGCTGAGCACAAGGCCAGTCCCACTGGCAGTACGTGGATTGCCAGAGGTTGGAGTTCAGGGTGAGGTTTCCCACGCGGGCTGGCGTGGGTGGAAGCCCAGGTGTGGGTGCTCGGTTCCAGGTGAGGGCTCAGCCCCTCGGGTACCTGAGGAGAGGAGGCAGCCGTGCTCATCCCGCCTCTCTCTCCCCCAGGTGTCACTGTTGGGCCGCACTGTGGGGCGCACACGCTCCGGCTCCATCACCTGTGGCCCAGGCGCTGAGGCACGGCACGGGGCACGGCTGTGTTCGGTGACAGCCACGGAAACACCGCGGGCTGGTTCACTGTTCATGTGAACATGTATTGAACATTTTCTGCTCGATTCGGGTGGTGTTTTCCATCAGTCGCAGAGCTGATCTGCGGGCAGAGCTGGCGGGAGGATCAAGGGGCCACAGAGCAGGATGTGAGCTGGAGGTGCGACTGTGCCTGGACCGCTGTCCCTCTGCTGTCCTCAGCAGGCGGGGAGCTTCCCTGGCTCCGCAGGGCTGTCAGGGAAGCAGGACACAAAGGCTTTGTCAGCAGCTCCGCGAGTGTCCCCAGGTCCCCACTCCAGGCTGCCACTCCCTGGGGTGGCCCTGTTGTCACCCTGCTCCCAGCACACCTGGCTCTGTGGCTGAGGGGACACAAAAAAGAGGGAAGGGGAGATGGGGAGGGCCAGCGTCCTTGAGGAGCCAGAGGAAATCCATTCTGCAGTATCCCAAAGCCAAGGCTACTCGGCTTCTAGTTAACACAAAGGTAGCGCAAATTAATGTTTTCCCAAACGTGGTTTTGGTTTGGGAGAGGCCTCTGGTGTCGCTGTGCCGGCCGCCCTGGGGAGCGGGGCGGGAGCGGCCGAGGGCCCCGCGGCGCTGGTGGGCGTCCCCTTCCAGCGGGGTCTGCTGCCGTAATGAAATAATTACAGAATGCCAGGCTGTTATCCAATTAGGCTGACATTTCACCATTGCTGGCCCTAACTGGATTAGGGCCATTGTGAAAGGATTAGCTGTGCAGCAGAGCCGAGCGGAACGAGCGAGGCGCCGGCGCTGTCACGGGCGCTCCCCGCCACGGCCGCGGGGGAAGCAACTCCTTACACACAGTAACACAAAGTGTGTAAAATCTGTGACACTGCCGTGGAAATCCTGTGCGGCCTTGAAACGGACTTTTCTAATAAATAATTCAGGGTAGTGGAAAAGGGGAGCATTTCTCTGACTCTTCTCGCTTTGTAATTGATGCCTATCGCCGTCTGCTTTGCCACAGGAGCTGATGTGCATTTTCTGAACTGACAAAATATCCCAAATATTTCTGTATTTGAAACGCTGGCCTTCATTTTAATGTGATAGTTTGTGTGATGCTATGCCTTCTCTCTGAATTAACTGTTTTAAAAAAAACATTAGACTGATTAACAGTCACTTCAGGAAGTTCACAAGATTCAATATTTCCCAACCCCATAGCTTTTCACTTGCATTTTCTTCTCCTTTGTTTCTTGCTTCTTCCATTCCGATTTGGATTGGTGTAAACACTGAGTGATGGCTGTTATTAACCAGTCAGACTGTGCAGATTTCAATTTCCAGCCTTGCACTTCACTCTCACTAACCACACTGTCACTAAATGCAGTTCTAGTTTGATTATTATCGCCTTCCACGCATGATGGGCCTTGGTGTGTTTTCTATGTACAGCATTTCCGAGGCTGCTGAAGAGCTACTTTTCTATTGGAGTAAAGAAAACTGCATCAACAACAATAAAGAAAAGAGTAGGGAAAGGAAGAAAAAAAAAAAGGAAATGAGTTTGTCAGAGTTGAGAAAGGAAAACAGTGCATTAAAATTGCTTTGAAACTATTTCGTTCTGCTTGTCTCTCTCCTGCCAAATCATACTCTCATTGAAGTCAATGGGAGCCTTGCCATAGAATTAAATAAGGACATAATGGAACATTGCTAACGTCACTGCCCTGGCTTTCCCCTCCCCTTCCTAAAATGGTTTTCTTCCCTTCTTTCATTTCTTTCTTTCTTTGAAAGCCGGCATAATAATTATCTGGAGCCATATTTAGTGAGTGTAATTATAGTATCTTTTTTCATGCATGTATTTACTCTAAAACATTAAATCTGATTTATTTTCATTCTGGGAAAGATTTGCCAGTCCATAGGCAGGACTAGATGATTTTTTAAAATTACATTAATTGTTTAAGCATCTTATGGATGCTTAAACACTGTGAGGAGAAAAAAAAAAGGTTAATAGCGGTGAGTGAGGTGGCTTTGGGTGCACTGGAGCAGAGGCTGCCAGCCCAGAGCTTTCCTTCCCAGCCCTGTGCTGTCACCATCTTCAGTTCCACACGGTGTCTTTTGGATGTGAAGCCTGGCTGTGGAAAAAAATCAAATTATCTTGGATTTCCTTGGTGAAAGTGTTTGGATTTGATTCACTACCACAAATGGCTTGTTAGCTGTCTTGTCTGTGGAATTCGAACATTTCCAAATATTTCGTTCTATATAATTATTTGGAAAATTTTGAAGTAAAAGTGCTTCAGCACTTATTTTGTTGTTTAATTAAGAAGTTTGCCAAAATGGAGCTGTTCCTGCTGACATTTTCTAAATGAGATGTTAAATCTACTGGGAGATCTCAGATCTCTTTCATTTTGGTATTCCAGTTTCTGCTGTGACACACGTTTTGAGCTTAACTAAGTGCAACCTTTCAGTCTTTCTAAACAGAGCTATAGTTCAGTAGTTCAAATCTAGAAATTCATGGAATTTTCTGTGAAAAATGCAGCTCTTGCTTGTGCTTTAGCAAGGCAAGTTCCTTCCCTGATCAAAGCCAATCAGCACCAAATGTGTACAGATTTCTTTTTGCTGGGTGACTTGCTGATGGATTGAAGCTGTTCTTCCTCTTAACTGCTGGAACAGAATAGGTGAAGGAAATAAGACATGCAGAAAGATTTCTGTTAAAGTTTTCCCAGATTCAGGAACTAATTTTCCTTTTAAGTATATAGCTTAAGCTGCTCATTTTTCCACTTCATGCAAAATAACCCTAAAGCAAAGCTGATTTGGGGAAATCCCTGCTGGCAGTGCCAACCAATGGACAATCACTGTAGCCTTTCCAAGCAGGTTATGCTTGACCCTTGGGTAACTTTTTTCCTTCCTCCCTACTTTTCCTCTGCTATCATCTCGTGGTTTTATGGGTCCTGTCTTCCCCATTTCCTAATTATGTCCGTGGAACTTGATCATGATATGAGTAATTGGAGTTCTGATACAGGCTTACAGCATGCATTACAATGTAATATGAAATGTAGACACTTCTGCTCTAAGTGGAAGTGACAGATCAGAGCTTACAAATTGCATTCATTCATTTAAGAACCGTCTGGGACATCTAAATTGATCACATGTGTTGTATGGATTATGTAATATTAATTAGAGTGGTATCCAATAGTGCAGCTGTGGTCTTTGATGGTTCTATTAAATCTCTGTTTTCAGGGGGTTGTAATTTAGTTCTGCAAGTCTTTTGTTTCACGGGAGGAAAACTCGAAGTATAATTCTTTCTTCATTGAAATTGAGAAGTGTTAGCGTAAGGTAGATATAAGTTCAAGAATGAATTAAAGAAACAACAATATCCATGAGATCTCAGACTTCCAGGTATATTTTACACCTGTACTCAACTTTTATATCTCTAGAAATAAGCACTTTTTATCTCATAACTGAATGTTTTCTGTTTGAAATAGAGATAGTAATTTCTTGCCCTGCTAGTCTAGTGCTAATTTTTTACATAAGGTGATGATGCTTTTGTGTTTCATGATCTATCTTGTCAATTGTTGCTATGTATTTATGGTGTACAAGTATATTCCATAAATATAAATATATACAGTATATAAATATATAGTGTATTTATGATGGACATGTGTGGTTATTATTAGTGCAGGATTAATTAAGGAAAGGTGGTATGTTGTTTGTCCAAGGCAACATAAAAAAGAAATTTTAAAGTGTAAGGTCACATCTTCCTGATTCTGGTGCTCAGTTTTTGTAAGTTCAGCTTTTCAGCAGTACTGACCAGATGTTAAAGCATTTGCATGAGGATGTGAATGTGCTGCCGTTGTTTTGTGCAATATTTTAGCTCCTGCTGGGTTGGGTGCTTGTACTGGGCCATATGTGATGTCAATGTTCTGAAGTTAATTAGGATTACTCACAAACTTTCATCTAAAAGTTAATTTCTGCTAAAACTCCCAAGCTGCATTCTAGGGCTGATTTAATTTGCAGTATGAGTAGTGCATCTTCTGATTCACACCTTTAGTCTCCAGTCTGTCTAACAAAAATTCTGGATAGTCGTAATATAGAGAAATTAAAGGGCTGTACTATCTTCCTACAAAATATATTAAGAATTTCAAAATGGCATTTGAGCTTTTTAGGAGTATGAGCCTGTCTGGGTGTTGGTGATTCCATCCACAGTGAGGCTGCAGATTTTAAAAAATGTCATTTTTTCCTCTTTGTGTCTAAGTTCCAGTTCAGAACAACAGCAAACTGCTCCAGGCAGGATGCTCACAGCCCTTCCTGGCTGCTGGAATATTAAGACTTCAGCAGTATTGTCTGTAACATGATGGATTTGTACTGTTTTCTCCAGACAATATGTACAAAACTCGTTATTTAAGGCCTGCATAAATGCTTTTTATATACGAAGACGTTTCCTATTCTAGTACGTAGGGATAAAAATCTGCCATTATGGAGCTATTTTGGGTTTGGGTTTTTTGGTTTTATTTGGTTTTTTTATGTTTCTCAAAACATTCATGTTGAAATTCTGGGCTACAAGTAGCACATCTCCTTTTGGATCCTGTTTTAAAGGAACAGTGGCCCACATTCTCTTTCTTGTCCTTTTGATTTATTACTTATTGATGTTTACTCTGAAGTTTAGAGCAACCTTTTAGAAAGTAGTTCTTTCCAGTTCCTCTCAGTATCTTCCAGCCCTGAAGAGCTGCACCGGGCCCACATGCACATTGCATTCCTCCTGTGTGCAGCACATTTCTCAAAGCAATGGTGCTTTTAAAGTTTGCAAAAGCATTGCAAAGCAATCTTCAAAGCATTCTGGATCAACCTTACTCCAGTGACATGAAAATAAGATACTTTTCTTTTTTTTTTTCCTGTTTGTGCACTGCTTCAATTTCAGTATGTTCAATGTAATGAAAAATGTGATTTTTTTTTTTAATTATAAAAGAAAACTTTGAAACAATCCACTAGAGTGGGAGAAAGGTAAAAGTTTTCCACTGGGATCTCTTAACTTGAATAATGGTTAATAGTCAGATTTCTTTTTAGATGAAAGTATTAAAAATCTGTGGGGATACAACTGCCTTTTTATAAGGATTTTTGTTGTGAAGACTGGATTGATCCACTGATCCACATATTTATATTGTCAATCTTTGTAGTTGATAGAGACAATTAATTTTGTTTTAATCTTTTTCTTTTGGCAAAAGATTATCCTTCTGTTTAAAGGCACTCCTTGATTGTAAGTGTGATTTGCATCATCTGCTGAAATAAATTTTAGCTATATCCCAAAACATAATTAAAAGCAGAATGAGCTCTTACTATCCTTTAGTCTTTTTATTCTTTTGAACTTGTTTTGATTTACTTGTGTTTTTAATACGAACAGATACTTTAACTTCTTAGAAAGTAACTTTTTAAAAACATCCCCTTTGAATTTTTTTTTAAAAAATTACTTAAATGTCTGCTGCAGCATTTTTGCCAATAGGAAATATCAGCTCTGCATGGAAACACAAAGTATTGCTTTATGCTTATTGAAGGCAGCAGTGTTTCCAGGAGGGCTTTTGTTCAAACATGTACTTACAGATTTTATTTATTGGACCACTACAGTTTCCTGCTCCCCTGAACATCAGGAAATCTGGATTCCCTTTATGTCCAGGACTCTGCAGGGAAGAGGTGCTCATCCCTAGTGGATACTGGTGCAGAATTTCAACACTTAGCTCTCAGTTAATTTCCTCTCTACTTCCAGATAAATTTTTCATCTCCATTAGGATCTTCCATTTCCATGAGAAATTTTAAAATTTCAATTTAAAAAGCTATTAAATAGACAAGCTGTACAGCAGCATTTTGCAGCTATTGTTATGGTGTGTGATCAATCTGGAAATGTGTGAAAAAGGCTTTTTAGGATTTAGTGAGCAGGGCCTATCTAATGTATCACTCAACCTCACAGTCCCCAGCATAACATGACTGCAGTATTTATCATTGCAAAATGACCTGTTGTTTTCCTGGAACTTTTTCTTCAGCCTTTATTTGTCTAAAATGAGTATAATTGTGTGTATTTGAAATCCTTGATGGCTTCCCCCCCGTTTCGTTCTTTAAATTTGTAATGAAGTAATTTCATAGTTATCTTTCCTAAATTTCCAAGTTTGGTCCTCTGAGGCTGCCCACCCTCAGCCAGGGGGATGGGGAAGGTTTAAAGTGTGGTTTGAAACTGCTCTGTCTCATTCCCTTGCTGCAGGTCTTAAAGCAGCTTTGCCATAAAATCTGGTGGATATGTACAAGTTTTAATCATCTGGCTTAATTGGGTGGCTCTTGTATTAAATACCTGCATGGCTGAATGTCTGAACCACATTGTGCTGCTGGAAAATCCACCCCAATGAGATCTCACTGGACATTAGTGGTAGAAGGAAATGAAGTTCAGGGGAAATTTAACAATCTACTATTTGTATGGAATCAAACAGGTTTTGAGGAGTAGAGACTTTTAACTTGAGATGCTGAAATCAAAGAAATTAATCAAACAGCCTTTTATTACTGAAAATTTTACTCAATAATTTTTGATGTCTCAGCAGTTTCATTTTCCTAAAACTTTTTATTTCTACTTAAGGACTGAATTTAGTAATTTTGTGATTTCTTTTTTAAAAGAAGGACTTTAGTGCTGTTTTTGGAAGAGGAAGTATGTTGATTGTGAGATGTCAATGGCATTTCCAGTCTGTTTACCTGTTTTATGGCAATTTTCCTTCAAAATACAGGCTTTTGAAGCATCTGAAACTTCTGAAGAGTTTGAAGGTCCCAGAAGTTCATAAGTACTTTGACACATCTCTATTTTGATTAAACTAACAAAGAAAACTCGATAGATTTGATCAAGGTAATAGATTTGATCAAGACTAAGACTTCTTTGAGACATTAGTTTGCATTTTTTATACCAAGAGGTTTAATTTACAATCATTTTAAACTTTAGGCATAATGAGAATGTTTCAGCATCCAGCATAGATTAAATACTATGATTTTAGTTCTTAAACTACAAACAATTTTTTAAAGAATGACATAAACTATTAAGTAGTTTATTGTGTCCCTTCCTAAAGGCAGCAGAGAGGAAATGAACCAAAAAGAAATGCTATTATTCATGACAAATAGGCAGAGCAACACCAGTAAATAATGAGACCACTGGTAGTTAATGGGCAAGCCACAGTGGATTTTAAGATGATAAACCAAATTATTATACTCATATTTATTTGATTTTCTCACTGTAACAATTTGAGGTTACAGATCATGTTATACTGTGTGTAATGATACCATTTGTTTTGCTGTCCCTTGTTCAGGGTCAATTCAAATGTTTCTAAGTTTACCAACCCTTTCCTGTACCTCCAGCTAAATGTCTGAAATTGGCATTATTTATTTTCCCTCTCTTGTTAAGCATCCTGGAAGTGCAGTGCAGGTGATTCAGGTGTAGCTCCTGCTGAATATCATAGTAATAAAACCTTTTCTGTGCCTTTTGTAAGCCAGTTTTGTTTTGAGGAAAATCTCCTATCTTCAACCTTTTTCTATGGGCAATCTCTTGGTTTCCTGTAGCTCAAATGCAGTGTTTGCATCACGGCTTTCACAGCTTTCTTTTGATGCTGCATCTAAACTCCCTGCTTATATTTGTATTTTTCAGGTCAATAAATACTCATGTGAATAGTAAAAAAGAGACAATGAAAAATGGTGTCATTTCTAATGTTGTTTCCTGGCTCTTTGACAGAATTTCTGATTTTCCTTGCCATGCTCCTCCTGGTGCATGGTGTTATCATTCTCTGTCTTTCCATTTCTCTGAAATGTATCTCAGCCCAAAGTTGCTCCAAGCTAAGCTGGATTCCCTTCCTGACACATCCTAGCCCTTCCTAAGGTCTGTTTACCTGGTGATTTCTTTCTGAGATGTATGAAATTCAGTACTTCCAGTATCTTCTGCTGGAGCAGAGTGCTTGATTTAGGCAGCACTGTGTATATTATTTATTTGTTCTAAAAACTGAATAGATCAGGTAGTCTTGCAGCAGAATAGGTCATTCATGTAGCTGCTAAATGATACAATTATATTATAATTTGATAAGAAACTCGATTTTCTGTTAAATATATCAGTCATCTGTAGTCAAGCTAATCTTTCAGCTCTGTGGAAAAACATCTCTGTGGACTGGGGGATGTTCACTTTAGGAAGCTGATGCCTGGTCAGTGAAGCACAGCTTCCCTGGGCGAGGCCCAGCTGTTAGAGCGTGCAGTTGTGTCAGCAAATGCCAATAAACCACCACAGGGCCTTTGCAGTCACCAGAGTTACTCAGGCAGCTGAAAATCCTCCAGAATTCAACTTCAGGAGAATTTTTCAGGCAAGTTCTTCCTTTTAAGCCAAGTGGGCACTAATGCAGGGAGTGTCACATCAGGCACTGATCAAACCCTAAATCACTTGTCCCACTGCCCAGGGCAAGTGTCCCACTCTGAAGGGACCTGCAATCCTCCTGCTACATCCCAAGGGAATATTCAAATACAGTTTAGTGATTTCTCAACAAGTCACACTGCTTAAAGACATATCCCAGTCAAACAAGCAGGAAAAAAACCTGAAATGTTTATTTATCAGGATAAGTAGAAACAAACCAAACTTTCCTGCATGCACTTGTGTCACATGAAAGTATTTTAAATTATAGAAATGCTGAACCAGGCCCTCAATAATGGATGATTTTGCTCTTTTCACCTTTAGCATTAGTTGAGTGAAAGGGAGTGATAGCTCTGAAGAATTATGTGGCACTTACAAAATGATGTTTTGTGTCCCCTTCTACCCTTTACAGCATTGCTAAATATTAGGAAAATTCTGAAGCTGTGGATGTTAGCATACAGACTGTGTATTGGAACTCAATGGAAATATACTTTCCACCAGACTTTAGCTGAGCTGCATTTTTCAATAATTAAACAAATATCACTTACTAACTCAGCTCATAGTTACAGTATTTATGTTAAATAATACAAATACTACTAGTGCTATGCTAAATGGAAATCTTCATCTTGGAATGTGTTGTCTTTTACAAAATGTCCCTGCTTGGGTAAGTAAAATGAGTCTTGCAGACTCTTCTGGCAGAGTGAAATCCAGGCTTCTTGGGTATTTGAAAACTTAGACTAAAAGTGAATTCTCCAAATCCTTCCTTCCTTTTTAAAACCCAAGGACAGCGTTACAATACTGGGCTGCTGAAACATTTGAGCTTTCACTCTAATCTACACTTCAGCTTTAAATGTCATGAATTAAAGTAATTAAGATTAATAGAATTCAGTTCTGAGCAAGACAAGGCGTGCAGGCTTTGAACTCTTGCTTGTATCTTTCACTGTACTGTGTAAGGGATATTAGGAGTACTGAATGGATTCCCATGAAATAAATGTGTGTAGTTTTACTAAGTACTATTTTTGCATCTTTTTGAGGGATTTTCTGAGTAGCACAAACTATTTTAGATAACGGAAATTACTGTCAAGGGCAGGATGTTAATTGGTATATTAAAGCTGAAAGAATTGCTTTTGCAAGGTGATTTTTTGCAGGACAGTTTTTATATCTAATGTTACCTGTGTGTGTGTTGCTGCAGCGTGGTTTTATCTGGTTGTTGATGCTGCTCTGGGAGGGCAATTGTGTGAATGCACATTGAAACATATGTGACCTTAGGAGACCCAGTGCTGCTAAGAAAATAAAAATAGTCCCTAGTACATCTTCTGGTTCCTGGAGGATTCAACAAAACACTGGGTTTCTGAAAACACGGCTCCTTTCAAGTGGGAAAATGAGCAGAAGATAATTACAATCTTTTTTTTTCTTCTCCCAAGGGAACACAGAGAGCAGTTTTTGTCTTTTCAGGAGTGACTATCTAGATAAAGATTTTTCTGAGGCGTTTGAGAGTGTTTTCACAGAGGCATTATGGAAAGCATGTTTTGCCATGTGAGATTTATAATCACCCTCTAAGTGTTCGGTGCGACTCAGGCCTGTTGGATTTCAACAGCAATCCCTGTCTGTGGCAGTGACAGGAGGGGTGATGTTATCGTGTCCAGAAGGCAGGGGTGACACTCAGTGTGTGGAAGTGGCTGAAGAGCTGGTGGGATCACAACATCCACAGATTGCAATATCCATCCTACACAGGCAGCCCTGCCCACTGTGGGGTTCAGAGTCCCCAGGGAAGTGCTGCTCATCTCTCAGCCTGAGAGGTGATAGGAGCTTCACTGAGCTCAGAAAGCAAGGCCCCTTTTTACAACTTAACATTCCTGCTCATTTTACTCAGAAAACAGCCTTTTGTTCTCGAGTGGAGCTGCAGTTCTTGCAAAATCTCCCCCATTACATGAGGTACTAAAGAAAAGGAATTTAAAAGTAGTAAAGTCATGATGACTGAACAAATTGTTGGGTGCTGTTCTTGCTTTCCTGTCATCTTCAGGCTATTACAAAGTCAATTTAAATGGAAAAGTGAGCATGTAGCAACTGTTGTGTGTGTTGAGAGGAAGCTGCTTTCCAGCCATGGTGCTTTCAGGAGTGGGGTGAATCTGTTCTTTGTGAATGCAGTGAGCCTGTGGGAGTGCCATGGCCTTGGCCAGGGAGCAGCCATGGGATTGTATTTGTGTGTGTTGGTGTTCCCTCATGCTGCCTTCATTCCCCCCCATCCAGGGCACAGTGATATTACAGGCAGGGAGGTTCTTTCAAGGCTCAGGTGGGTGTTTGAAATAAACTACTTTTCCAGTGTTCAGCTCACTCCTTGAATTACATTGGGACTTAAGATTTTTCTATCCTGTTTTCATACTTTTCTGTAAGACTCTGCTGATTCATCAGAAAAAACCCACTTTGTCATAATACAAAAGAGGTGGTAAATGAATTTAATATATGGAGGTGATTTTTTTGTCTTATGGGAAGACAAAGTAATGTGAGGAGATTATTTCTGTCTTGTGGGAACAGGTCAGAGCAAAATCTCTTCTTGGCATGGCAGAAGTTAGGCTGTATGTACTAAGTTGGACTCCTGAGTTGAGGTATTTCAAAGCAGGCAATAAGTTTTAATTATTACAAGGGGGAGAAAACATTTGAGAAAATCGGTGTTGGATCCTGGGGAGCCAAGACTCCAGCAAACTTTTCCTAGCTCTGTCAGTGCATTGGTCACCGGGAATTCAGTGTCAGTATTCATGATGTGTGAAAACTAATACCATGAATGTTGCAAAGTTTATTTTAATATTATTACAAAATTTAAATGCCTTCCATTAGTTGCCTGGAAAGACAAATATTGTAATTATGATATTTTGATTTTTGCATGTCTGTACACTGAATAAATCCCTCTTAGCAGTCACAGTCACATAGGAAATAGCACTGGAGGGCTGCAGAGAAAGTGGATATGCTGTAGCAGGAATGCCAATGTAATTATATTTTGTTCTTCTGTGTGGTTACTCCTAGGGGAGAAGGAAGTTGGTGATTAAAGTGATTAGGTAGCAATATTGTTGTGGTATTAGCTGGCACCCAGGCAGTGCTCAGAGCTGTGTCACTTCATAGTGGAGCTTTGTATATGATTTACTCAAGGTAGAAATATTTAGAGTAATTAAGGGGAATAAGAGCTTAGCTGTTTAGGGGTAATAATGCCTACAGAAGTAGCAATAGTAATGGTATTTAGGAACACGTGGTGACAATCTGGCCCTCTCCAGATTTCTGCAAGGGTATAGTTAGAGCTCCTGGTAGTTTCTAAAGCAACTGTGTTATTTCTCTAACTGACAGATCTTATGCAATCAAGCACCTTATGCTTAACCTCTGGTTGTATTTCCCCTTATTTTTTTCCTGACCTTGAGTAAATGATTGTCATTTTATGTTCCAGCCAAAGTCCTTGAAATGTTCCTCTCCAGAAAGGGACTCAATATCGCTGTGCTGTTCCCTGAAGATTGCTGGGTACTGCGAGGGTGGAAACCATTTGCTATTACTTAATGAAAAAATGTCCTCCATAAATCACCTCTTCAAGTGGAGCTCACAGAGAAACAGCATGAGTCTTTAGCACTGCCAGCACTCTAATAGACTTATATATCCTGGGTACTCATTATTTGCTGGTTGTTAATTATAGAGTGTGTTTAAGACAGGAAATCTGGTGTGCTTCTTAAGGAAAAAGCAGCATGACCCATCCTACAGATGAGAGGGAGAGGGAGCAGGCAAAGGAGGGGAAGGAAATGTCTTTTAGTTTAATTTAAAGGAATGGACTATGTATTTCACCTACAATGAAACCCATCTGATGTTTTAATGCATGTAATTGTCTGCGTGTTTTTACTTTTTATCCCTGAATATTGAGGCTAAAGGATTTTAAGACCTCTAGAAAGGTTATTGCTGAGTAAATTTGGGTGGATCTTTGGGAAATTTTGTTTGCCATTATAGTGAAAAACCCAAAACCCTTGGGGTAGATGTGTGAAAGATGTCCCTGCAGGGTGAACCTGGAGCTTTAAGATCTTTATGCAGCTCCCTGCCTATTAGACCTGTTAATCTAATTAAGTGGTTTACTCTGACTTCACACAGGCATGAATCAGAAGCAATTCATCTCTGAGGTCAGGAGTGTGCAATCATTATCCTGGTGGTGGGGAGATGAGGGCTAAATCCAGTGCCTGTGAGTTCACCTCTCCTCCCTGCTCCAGGAGATCACATTCACATGTATGTCACTGGGTAAAGTGTATAAATAGTTTTACAGCAAGGATTGGCAACTCCACTTTTTTCCTTCCTCCAGGCAACTCTTTTACCGGCTAGTTTCTATTTCTGACTTTCTGGAAGGTTTAATTTTCTTCCTGTCAATGGCACAACTTCAACAGGGAGGCCAAAGGGCTCTGCCAGCAGAGCCACTCTTTGCTGTTGGGGACTCCCTGTTCTGTCAGGGAGGGGCAGGTTTTGAACCCACTCCAGCAGAGACAATGCTCATTGCCTGCTTTCCAAGCTGTCCTGCAGAAGGAAAGTCCTTCTCCTTTGGCTGAAAGGCTGCTTCTCCTGTTTCAGAGGGAAGAATTGGAGGGTAAATGGAAAAGATGGGAAAGGTGGTATTCACCTGGTCCTTGAACCCAGGCTTTGTCATTCAGCTCTTTATATTTGTTATCAATAATCATAAAAAAGCCACAGGTTAGTTATAAGTAAGCTCACATGTGATCTTGGAAATAATGAAATGTTTAGCTATGGGGGAATGGAAAACCTATTGCTCTGTTGGAGATATTCTGTGTGAAGCTGTCATACCCATGGGAGCAAAGAAAATAATTGGAACAACAGAGGTTTCTCTTGATTTCTTGCTAGCTAATGATCCTCATTTGTCAAAATGTAGGAGGGAGAGACAGCATTCCTTTCCTCAGGAAAAATCTTTCTGTATCTTAATTTCTGATAATGTATACACACACTGTCCATTAAATCTTAGATTTTCTTCCATACATTCCTGGCTCCTCTCAGATCTCATTGCATGTGGAAGGTGCTTCCAGCCCAACTCTGTTGTGCTGGAATAGTCTGCATCCTGTCCAGCCATGTGCTGTGCCTTGGAGCAGAGAGGAGCTGACATAAAACTGACGACAGGCTGTCTCTGTGGCACATTCTTGTCTTCCTGCAAGATGTGGGCTGTACAGAGTCCAATGGCTGTATTAGACCAGGAAATCTGCAAAAGAATGACTGCAGTAATTAACATAGGGAGTTCCTTTACAGGGCAGTTTTATTGTACTATAGGCTTTAATAAGGCTAATTACATGCAGTTTATATCAATAACTTGTCTGGCTTGAAGACCAACAGTACTAGAAAACCTGTGTTAGAAGCCATTATTTCCTTAAGAATACTTGGTGCCTTTGAAGACATCTTTTTTTTTAAGATAATCAATGTCATAAAGCCATTATGTAATTTTTATTGTCGTATAAATGTGTATTTATATTTACAGCACATAAGCTTTAAAATTGTGCTTATAATTTTATAAGGTGAGTGACTTTCCAAAGCCTTTTTAGTAGGGGCACTGGCATAGCTGGAGTTCAAGACTTGTCTCCTGCAGAAGTGGTGGAAGAAAAACTTTTCAAACTACTAAAAACCTATCTAAAAAAAAAAAAAAAGACATGGACTTATTGGAGAGAGTCCAACAAAGGGCCACAAAGGGGAGGAGCTGCAGATCTGAGTTTAGAGGAGATGCTGAGGGCTGGGGCTTTTCATCCTGGGGGACAGCAGGCTCTGGGGGAGGTTTGATCACTGTCTGTGAACACTCCAGGTGGGTGGGGGTACTGATGAGGGGCTCAGGTTCCTCTCAGTGGTGCCCAGTGCAATGGGCACAAATTGAAGTACAGAAAATTAGGCAGTTTGGAAATTGAGTAACCCATTCTAGCTGGCCTGGCTTTGAGGAGGGAGATGTACGTGATCTCCAGAGGTTCCTTCCAAACTCTCCTGTGGCTGAGGTGGCTTTCTCTGGTGATTGTCTACCCAGCTCTGAGATATCAGTGCAAAGATACTTGGTTGTAATTTGAGTCTGTCTTTACACCTGTTTGTTTTTTCACCTTTCAGTGCTGATTTTAGACAGAAAAATGTCAAGGTCAAGTTCTGACCTAAGACTGTAGCACCATGCTGCTAATCAGAGGTCATTCATACCTCCTGCTCCCTACGTTGTTTTTTTTTCTAAAGAGCCCTCTTCTAAACATTTTTACTGTGTTATAGCCCTGATGAAGAGAGGGAAGCTTCGCCTGACACTTAAAGAATGGCTGTTCTGTATTCAGACAGGCACCAGCTGTATAACTACTGCTGATTGCCTAAGATTTCTGTAAAAAAAAACCCTCCCAATTTTGTAGCAACTTTCTCTGACCTCTTCACCTCACTGTTGGTCTCCAGATGCCTGGACTCAGGTGCAGTGGTTGAGCTGGAATGTGTCTATTGCCTCAATCAGCACCATTACCTTACCCTGTACAAATGAGAGGAGTGTTGGCTCATTTCAGTGGGCAGAGCTTGCCTGAGCCAGCTGGGCTATTCCAGTGGGCCCTAATCTCTGATGGGACAGCACAGGTGAGCAGTGATGCTGCTGGTGGAAGATCAAACCTCGCCCTGTGTCTGTCCACCACGCTGTAAGCACTGCAGGAAAGCCTCTGCTTCCCTGTCTCATAGCCATGGCAAATTCATGAAGGTCAGAACTGTCAGACAGCAAGCTGGAAGCCTTGACAAAGCACAGGGCAAGTTTTCTTAGTGCTGAATTTGGGACTGGGCTGCACTGGCTTTGCTGTTTGTTAGTAGCCATGCAGTTGTGGAGTTGGTGTGAGCTGCTGAGACCTTTGCCTTTGCCATGATCTCTCTCAGGGGTCAAAGGCAGTGCTCCAGACAAGCATCCCTGTGGCCATGTGGGACACTCGTGCTGTGGAGGCTGTCAAACCTCCAGCTGTGACCTCAGCACGTGAGTTAC
The DNA here is from genome assembly GCA_013401135.1 of Cettia cetti. Taxonomy (NCBI): domain Eukaryota; kingdom Metazoa; phylum Chordata; class Aves; order Passeriformes; family Sylviidae; genus Cettia; species Cettia cetti. The sequence goes on along the minus strand of VZUI01036385.1, from coordinate 100,171 downwards.
TGCCCGAGGTGGTGACAGCCCTGGGAGGGGTGCAGGAGTGGCCAGGGCTGGCCGGGTCAGGGTTGACCCTGCTTTGGAAAGCTGTGCCTTAGAGTTGGCAATCCATAAGAGTCTCCTGAAGCAATCCTTCTGGCAGGGTTTGTGGAGAGACTGTTATTTGCAGCCTGAGTTCCTGAAGGCATGCTGGAGATAAGGAGGCTGCAGTAATCAGGTGGCAGTAAGGAATAGACTCTCCCCTCCAGTGGATGCAGAATTTGGAAGGGTCAGACCAAGTTAGGATTTGAAAATATGCTGCAGGGAGAGAAGATGGAGCAGAGCCTTGTGGCCTGCAAACCCTGCAGGAGGAACATCTGGTGTTTTGCATTGACTGTGGCTCTGCTCCCTTCCCATCCTACCAACCAGAGCCACAGCAGAGTCTTAGTAAGTTGAAGGGTTTAGATGAAAATTACTTGGTTTTCAACTTATTTTTTTGTCAACAAAAATGGCATCTCTATAAGGGCTTACATAGCCATCTTCTTCCATTTTCCTCTCAATAAAAAACAGATTTTAAAAAATGCTATCTTGAAATGGTTTGGATCCAGGCAGTGAAATAGTTTGCTATCACCACAAGGAGGCTGAGGATTCTTCTGCTTTCTCATGTGCTTTGTATTGTCACAGCCTTTGGAGATTATCCAGAGCAGAGAAAGACTGGTATGTCTGATGTGGCATCTACTAATTCTCTGCAAAAAATAAATATTTGTCATGTTCTGGCAAACTCACAACAAGCAAATAATAAATCTGCATTTTCTAAGTGAAAACACACTGATCATCAGCTAAGTCCAGCAGGCTCGAGATCTTATCCTATCAAATTTTCCTCAGAACAAAAAGATACCATGAAAAATACCCTTTTTTCTGTTTCCAAGTGAAGCAGAGATTAGAAGAAAAAAGCCCTATCTTTCTTTTTTTCCCTAAACTCCTCCTGAAACATGCTTGAAGCACTGGAAAAATTAGTAGGCATATGATAAATGGCCCACGAGTAGCAGATGCAGTAATCTGTGTGCCTTTCTAAAATAACTGTCTTAAGGGGAACTTTTATGTCGTTATTTCTTAGCCACCTTGGTTATCAGAATGGCTCTGCACAGCAGCATATATCATGCTTTTATTTTAATTAAACATATCTCCAAGAAGAGCTTGTAAAAACGTAGCTAAAGGTATTTTATAGGATTTGAACCTGAGGTCATTTTGTTCTATTCATCTCATTTGCATTCAGGGGCTTCTCCAGGTGCTCTGTGAGCAGAAAAGGGTTGTGGGGCACAGGATGGGTGAAGATCATGGTTTGTGCAAGGGGGCTGTTTCTACATCAGTGTATTTCTTTGTAATGTAGCTGCTATATAACACAGCTTCATTTGCAAGGGAAGGCTGGCCATTTATTTTAGGAATTTAACCCTTTCATTTTTTCAAAGCAGGTTCATGAATTTTCTCAAACGTCTTTGGTCTGCAAGCTGTGTCTGTATTTTCCTTCATGACAACCCCAGCCAGCCTTCTCAAACACTAAAGGGTGCACTTTTGATTATGCTGAAACCTTAACGTTTTTAGAATCACCTTTTAACACTGTTGTCTGGTTTATTCCTTGGTAGCAAAGAGGCAGAAGAGCAAAGTGCCCAGTTCCTAAGAATTATCTGGGAGACAGAGCTGAGTGCAGTAGTTTCAGTACAAGGTAATATTGAAGAAGATTGGCTCGATGGAGCTTTAGTGGAAGGAACATTCATAAAGGGCTGTGTGAGAGAGTGTATTAAATGGACTTGTGTCAGGATTCATTTGTTATATTTACTAGGGATCTGCCTGCTTACTACACAAGTACCCTTTATTACTGTGTTGAATTTAGACATCACCCACTCCTTGGCAAGATAACTTTTTTCCCCTTTGTGTGTGCTGCAATTTACTTTTTATTCTCTTCCATCTGCTATCAAACCCACAACTGATGTACTTTTTTATCAGTGTTGTGGTACAGCAGATCCAGAAGGTATTTCAGTGCAGCGATTTCTGCGTGGTGTGTTGGTAGTTTGGCTGCCTCCCTTGGAGAAATCCAGGTTACATTTTACAGTAGGATTGGTGGCTGACGTTTTTGACATGAATTTATTAGGGTAGGATCTTTTTAGCTGTGTGATCTTTAACAGAGTAACTTCATACAGACCTTGTATTGGCTTTTAAAACAGTTTTTGCAAAAGACACCACGGGTTTAATGCTGAGCTGTCTGCTTTCCATGAGAGACTTCTACATTCTCTTAAATACAGATAAGAGATTCTTTCTTCAAAATTCAGCACTGTGCAACCACTGCTGAACTTCACAGGGCTTTCTATGGCAATGTTGAAGGGTGGGACATCAACCACTCTGTGGAAAAGGAGTTTCCTTCAGGCAAATGTATTTTATTTCAAAGCTTGAAAGTTAAAAAATGCATATACGTTTTTAAAGCATTTTGGGTGTATCTATACAGTATATAAAACAAACAGAAACACATATTTGTTTCACTATAACCACAGATATCCTTCTTATTATTTTATTTGCTTAGTATTATAAAATGTGAAATAAATCTTAAAAAACCTGATTGTTTTATATGCATGAAACCTGATCCCAGCATGCATGGTTCAGGAATGTAAATTCTGGATAACAGTGGTTCTGATGTATGAGACCTGAATTTTTTCACAGAGGGAGTTATATTCATTCTGAAATCTTGAAATAATGCAGCATGATTATTCTTGATTTTAAAAATATTCTCCCATGATAGAAATTGTTCAAGAACTGACTGGATGTGGCACTTAGTGCCATGATCTGGTTGACTGGTGATCACTCGAAGCTTGGACTTGATGATCTCTGAGGTCTTTTCCAACCTAAATGCTGCTGTGATTGAATGCTCATGACAAGTGTAGGCTTAGACCTGCAAATTTAGCAATGAACTATTAGTTTTTCTAAATAATGGCTGCATCTTCATGAAATGTAGCTGTTCCATGTTTGAGTGTTATAGCCGTGTTTTAGAGCTTCTGCCACTAATTAATCAAAGGGAGTCTGTGATAGCATTTGAAACGTATCGAGTTTATTTCTGTAATCTAGCAGTTAATGGGATGTTTATGTATGACCACACATGCAGGGGTGTTACAGGTAGAGGAGGAGAGGTGGGAGCCAGTGTTACCAACTGACCCAGTCCTGACCCGAATTTTAATCATCTTGCCACCACCCAATAATGCTGTAAGATACCGTGGAGGGCTCCCGTTATGGAGTTTCTGGGTGTGGGGGAATCTTGTGGATCAGAAGGAGGTTCTGTGTTAGTGCTGTCATTTTTTCTCCTGCTGCTGAGGGCTTTGCTCTCGGCATTGGTCACTGCAGTGCCTGCCATGCTCCCCTTCAGCTGCAGCAACAACAGGGCTGCTGATCCCAGCAAGCTGGAATTGCAGCAGCCCAAGCCAGGAGAACACCTGGCTGTGACATTCAGCAGAGCCACCTCTTCCCATGTGAAGAGAAGCACGGCTGTGCTGAAAACGTTTGAAAGAATTCATATTGCTGCTCCCTGCAATATATACAGGATATATTGTTCCATTGGCTCCTGGGATTCTTACCACCTTCTAATTAATTGGTATGAAAAGGGATTGGAAATACAAATGGCTTCAGGTAGCTCAAGCTGAAAGAGCAGGGAGTTTTTCTGAGCCATTAATACTATTCTGGATAGAGGCTTATCTGGCACTGGGTTAATAATGCACATCACAACTCTCCCAGCACCTTGCAGTTCCTTTGGCTTCTGTTAGCAGCACAGCTGGACTCCTACACCGCTTTTACCTTGTTTTAAAGAGAAATCTAATTGGTCATTAAACTGCATTAGCATCTGTAATGAGCCCAGGCATTCCTTTTCAGCTTTTTTCCCTGCCTGTCTTCAAGAAGCCTCTGTCAGCCTGTTTGATTAGAGTGTTAACAACACAGCAGTGTAGTTAAATGCAAAATTTTGTTTTAAGAAACGGTATGATAAAACTTTAATTAATCTTGTCGTTTATTCTGATCCCTCCACAGAAAATGAATCCTTTCTCTGCAATATTTACTAGTGTGTGGATTTATTTGAAGTTCCAGTGCTTCTGTGTTAAAATGAATAATTTTTTACTTACTGGAGTAAAACACATAGGTATGATAAAAAGGCAGCAATACATCAGTCTTCGTGTTCAGAACCTTTGTACAACTTGAATATTAGACTTTTTTACTTATTTCAATGTATCCTCATTTTCTGTCATTACCTGATTTCATGTGAAAATTTCTTCATGTGGTTCTCTTTTTCTTAATTCATTAGATTTGGCATGGCTGTTTATTGTATCATCCTGGCATCTGGCTAGTGTATCTCCTTTGAAACAAACAATGTGCTCCAACAAACCCTTACAAAATTAACCCTTTTGATCTAAGCAGACAGGTGTATTTAGAGTATGACGGTAATACCTGATCTGTAAAACTTACTTAGCAAAAGTAAAACATTTCTGTGCTCTCTTCTTAACCTGTTTCTGACCAGTGGAGCATTTAACAGCATTTTCAAAACATTTTTAGAATTTATTATTTTTACATCTTCTAGTACATCTAGAAGATTACATCTGCTGTCAAAAGCAGTGTCTCTTAACTGGAGGGGAAAAAACCCAAACTAAAAAGAGATCTGCAAACCTGCAATATAAATAAAGCATTTCAGTCTTGTTTGGAAAGTTGTAAATCCCTGTACTATAACAAATGTTTTAGGGGAAGTCATAAATCCCTATGCAATTGAAGTATATCAGAAGAATCTTTATCCTATGGTCAGAGCATAGATAATTCTACATTTTTTTTCTGGTTTTTAGGTTGATTAGGTTGGAGTTTTTTTGCTTTCTCTATCATATTGTTGAGGGTTTTTTTCTTTTTTATCTGTCAATTCTGTCACTATTATCCTGCCCAGTGAGGGGTTTGGGGTTTTCTGTAATGATTTACAGCTGTTCTGTGTGAGAAGGGACAGACATGCAAACTAAATACACACAAATATATATTTTTTAATAACAAAATGCCAAGGAGTGTTACAGCACTGTTACAATACCAGTACTCCCACCACAGGCCTCATGCATATGCATGATATGAGACCACCACGTGGGAGAAGCACTATGAGCAGCGGGAAAAGAAAATGAGTATTGATAAAACATGTCACAAACTGTGAACAGCCCCCAGGAAATATCTAATCTCGGTGGGTGTGCTTAACTGAGACAGATTAAAATCTAAATCCATGCAGCTGATAATGTTTTTTATCTTGAAAGGTCAACTGGGTATTTGACACTCCTGGTCTGACCAGGAACCTTTGTAAAAGACATTGGGGAGGGTGTCTTCAATACATTTTATTTAGAATGGACATTTATGACTGGTCGTTGACCTTGGGATTCCATTAGCAGCAATGAAGGGCAGCAGTAATGCCTCGTGCCGAGCGCAGTAAATGATGCATATACACAGATGAGAGCAGTGCCCTGCTCCACGCTGGGCTGGGCTGGGCTGTCCCAGGCACTCTCCCTGCATTCCTGCTTCCAGGAAGAGAAAAGGAAGCAGTTAGTGACACTAAAAACAGTGACACTGCTTTGGAAATGTTTTTAGTTTACAATGTGTTGGAGTTACGCTTTTTCCATTTCCCTTCTTCCCTCCTCTCCCTTTTCTACCTCCTCTCTTTGGAAAACAATAGACAAAGTTTCTAATTCTCTGCAGAAAGGAGGACAAACTCTGTTTGCCTACTCACATATGAGTTCAGTTGAGGGCTGTCAGAAAGATATATTACCAAGTACAACAAAATGTTTCCAGAGCGCCCTTACATGAGAATGTTTTAAACTCCATTTATTTGTAGAGTTTCAGCCTGGCTCTGGGTGACATTCATTGTACCAGAAGCACAGTGTGTCGTGTTGAAGGATCAACAATCACAGAATGATTTGTATTGGAAGGGAACTTAAAGGTCCTGTAGTGCAAACCCCCTGCCATAGGCAGGGACATCATCTCCAAGCTCAACCAGTCCATCCCCATGAGCAGGAATTCAAGCAAAGGTGCCAAGGGGGAACTTAAACTGAAATATGAAGTATGCAAGGGGTGGAAGCAGGGAAAGGTGACCAGAGAGGAATATACCAATATTGTCTGTGTGTGTGAGGAAATCATCCATGTGGCTCACTTTGTTGTTGTTCCTCCTTTGTGGGACTTGAGACTGGTTAGAGCCCAGAGAACTTCAGAAGGAAATGAAATCAGCTTTCTAATTCTGTGACTTCCCCATGCCCGTGATGTTGTCTAGGTTCTGATAATGAGAAGTCCCAATGTCTTAAGTAAAGCATGATATCAGCAATAATCAGGCTGGCTCATATATGATGGAAGCACAAGAGAAAAAAAACCCTAAATCATATTCTGAATTGCAGACATTCAATTTATGGTAGTGGTCACTGGGAATAGAATATTGCACTCCTTATTTGTCATCATAGTTGGATTTAACTTGAGACAAATTTTAATTCTCTTGATTTTCTTCCCTATTTCAAATTAACTATTTATTAATGTGAGAGGTTTTGTATGTATGTAGGGCATGGATGTGGTGTTTTTGTTTTTGTTAGTTTCTCATACAATCAAATATTTTCAATATGTCCCAGAACATGAAATTTCACTTATTTAATATCAGCTTAATAAAAATACATATACATATAACTGCATACACTTCAAAGAATATTCTCTAGATAATAATTCAGTCTAATCTTCCTTGCAAGGATATAAAGAAGTACCTCATGTAAGTATGAGATTGTGAGCTGCTCTTGAATTGTGAAGAACAAATGAAGTTATGAGTTTCACGTTTGAGTGACTTTTATTAATTGTTTATCTCTCCTGTCTGCACTTGGATATTATTTGCCTATAGAAAATAGCTCAGCAAAAAATTTGTTTAGCCTTAAATACTAACAAATTGCATAGTTCTGTCAAGTTCACCTAAACCCACTGATTTTTCTCACCATACTTGTTATTCAAGTTGTTTAGCATGAAATAACAATTTTTTGATAAATCACTAGAAGACCCAAGCAATTGGCATTGTCAGCAAATTAAAACCATTAAGATAGCGGGCATTCAAGCTTTGGAAAGTACATTGTTTTCTTAGTAGAATAGGTTGCAAATAAAACCAATAAAAGCTGACCACTGAGCCATGGCAATGTTGGCAGAAGGATGGGCATTTTAAAGGTCATATTGGATAAATCTTATTTTTAAATGTAAAGTCACCTGAAAATCATACATTTCCTTGAGAAAAGAAAGTTTGCCTTTGGAAATGAGGCTTGCCAACCTTTGTCATTATACCAAGCTGAAAAAGCAATTTGGAACCCCCTGCAGACTCACATTTTCCCGTTCAAAACAACAGAGGGAGAGCAAAGAGAAGCTGCCACCACCCAAAGAGCAAACATCGCCCATGGTCTGTTCTCCAGCAGCTGCCACCAAAAAAAAAGCCTTTTCCTGAGTCAGAAGGATCATTTCTTCTTTTTTTGGGAGGCTTTGGAGCATTCCTGATGGGATGGGCTTTGCTCCCAGGCAGCTTTTGTTGGCAGTGGGGCTGGATTGTCCCGTGGCAGAGCTTGGGATCTTGTGGAGGAACATCTCCAGCCTGAAGCCCGCAGGGTTTGGGGTGCCCTGGGCACAGTGTGGAGACAGCCTTGCCTCAAGACAGGTTCACCTGCTTTAGTGAGAGGTCACTGAGAAGATCTGTGGAAGAAAGTGTGAGGAGACAGTAAAAAAAGGCAAATGTTGACCTCTTTTTTCCTACTGAACCAGGATGTGGCACCTCAACCATCTATAAAGGCCTTGCTTTAAACTAGGTGCAATTTTTATAATGTCTTCTCTTGTGGAAGAATCTAGCTGAGCCTTTTCCAATTTGAGCCTGCTGAAGGCATCTAAAGAACCCTTTTCTACTCATAAAAAAGTTTCTGAAGAGAGCCCTCTGGTAACCACTTGATATATCTGTCTAGTATTTTGTAATTTCTTTAATGCATGTTGAAAAAAAAACGTTGAACTTTAAGGTCCCCTGTTCTATAATGCTCTAATGCAAGCTGGATACTTCTGGGCTTGCACTTCTGACTCTGGATCAAGTGCTAAAAGTTCCCACTCGAAGTGGAAAGTAAGATAATGCTCTCCAAGGTGCAGCTGTGCTGTGCTGGTGTTGGGGTGTGAGGCAGAAGGATTCCCTTTGGCACAGGTGGCAGCAGTTGTTCCCATGGTACACACAGGAAACTCTTGGCTTTTTGTCTCACCAAACCCTCCAGTAAGGTGGAGCACACTGGCTACTCTGCTTCCTTTTAGTATTAGCAAACATTGATCAAGCCCTTATCCAGCAGACATTGGCTGCAAGCCTCCTTGGCTCACTTAATCCTAGCTGATTTCATTAAAAGTAAAATATTTAGTATTAGTTTCGCATTAAAAATATATTATTAGTTTTAGACAATATTTGTAACGTATTTTCTCTTTTAGCCTACACAACAGTACTTAAGTGAAGTTTTTAGCATGACATACTAAAAAGCAGTTTATTACTGCAACTATTTTCTGCATAATTGCATACTTAGATTTGAAGAAAGATCTTTTCTCACAAGATAGATATTCTCTAATTATTTGCTCTTGACATGTATGCTTTTAATAATAATTTGACATTTAAGTGAAAAGTACCTCTTTATCTTGTAAAACTTAAATCAACAACTAATTAAAGCAGTAGTTCTGTTTTATTTGAAGGACAGTTTTTCTTTTGGAACGTGTCGCAGCCTTGGTTTAAAGTAAATGAACAGTTTTTTCTGTTTATAAAATTGAAGTGTTGCATTCTGAAGTCCTAATTTGAAGGTCACTGCAGCAATTGGGGCGTGGTGTGAGACACCCAGGGAGGCTTTTGTGAGTGGAGCAGCATTTTATTTTTGAAGATAGTTTAAACAGAGGTGGATTAATTTGCTCTCTCTCCCTCTCTCTTCTATTTTTTTTTTTAATGTATTGCCGATGCCCTCAATTGCAAGTTAGAGTACTGTAAAGCACCAAAATTTGGAGGAGCTTCTCTAGAAAATATTTTCTGATGCTTCTGCAGGACAGTGGTGCTACAGCAAAACTGGGTTTTCTTCAGCTTGTCATTCTCAGAAAATGCTGCCTTTGTGATATTGCTTAAAATATGAGAGCATCCAAGCAGCTGAGTTTCATGCTTCCATTTGAATTGTCAAAAGAATCCTGTAACTTTTTTCTTTTATTAAAAAGAAAAAAAATCCTGAGCAACTTCTTCAGTAATGAGAAAATCTGCTCATTAGGGTGTTCCAGCTTTGATTCTGTAGTTTTTGTGATTTGGAGTCAGATACCCAAAACTTCAGTCTCATTAACACTGAGGAAAAAACAAGTTTTTTCTCAAGTGATTAAGTCTAATCAGTCAAACATTTAAATAACCAAATATCACTTCCCTGTTAAGGATGACTTTTGGGTTGGTTTTGCAGAAAGTCTTTTGATTAAATGCTTTTCTTTAAATCTGTGAATGTCTCTGTTCATCCTTTTCCAGGAAGACCACAGCACATTTTATAACAAAGTTGTGTTCCTGGTTTAGAACAAGTACCAAGAAGAAAAATTAAATTTATTCTCTCTTAACCAATCAAATCCTCCCATTATTCATAATTGTGGAAGAGTTAAGCAGTTGTAAGGGGTTCAGCTTTGTTTTGCATTATTGCTTGAGCTGAAGCTAGTGCTACTTTTCATTTTTAGTAGATGAAAAGCTTGGAAAATAAATGCCTTTTAAGAAATTACATATAACAGCAATTTGTTATACAGTTTCTCTGCTTCATGGATTGTGATGATCCCTAGGAAAACTAAGATCTGAAGTTATCATGCAGATAGTGCTGTCTCTAATAGTGATGTATTGAGATGTCACACCTGTCAGCAATTTTTAGTATTAAATATTTAGTGTTAAATTATGTCAGAAGTAAAATTTTAATAGTGTTTCATTAAATAAAAATTTAACCCTTTCATCTGCAGTGTCACAAATGGCCATGAGAATGAAATGCAGGCATTAAAGAGAAAGGGGAGATATTCTAAGAATGTACCATGAGGTAACAAACCAATTTATCAATGGTTTTTATCAATATCAATGCAGAAAAAGGAAAAAAAAATGCAGTTCTGAATGTTGAGAAAAGATCTCAGTCCACATCCACACTCTGTAATGAAGAGACTCTGCTTGTGGAGAAGTTGCAGCAGACAACCAAGTGGGAAAGCTTTGACTTTTTTGGTTTATAACCTCTTTCTTAGGCCATCAGCTGGCTGGAATGGGTAATTCTTTCCTGAGATATAGTTTATTAGTTACAAATTTAGCAATGTGTAATGAATTAGTATTTGGTATTGCTTTAGCCCAGCCTACTCACTGCTGCAGTAAAGGGATGGAAAGCTCCCCTGGAATGGTCAGCTGGAATTTTCAGGATGTAACCAAACATTTTAACAGAAAGCATTTGGTTGTAGTTCACCTATGTGGAGAAAAAAGTGGGTACCAGAATTAAATCAGAAATTGCTTTCTATTTTATTTAAATAATAGCACTTCAGTACATGAAAATCATTGCCATAAATACAGCAAATTCTGCTTGTGTTAACTAAAAAATCAGTTCATGTCTTAGATATTTGTAAAAATAATGGGGAGATGTAGGATGAGGCTTTTACAGATTCTTCTTCTTCTTCTTTCCTGACATTTCAGCCCTTGTTTTTAAGATATTTTTTTTTTAACCTAACAAACTCCTTTATATCAAGGAGTTTATCCTTCACTGTCACAGATGCTGGCATGGAATTCAGCTAAAGAAATCGATTTAATGTTTTGAGAAAGGAGAAAAATTAGGTTGGCTTTACAGAGAAAACATTTAATAAGGATAAGAAATAAAGTCAAAACACAAGGTTTGTCTCTTACTGACCAGAAATAAGATATGAAAAATCAAAAAAGCACATAGCTGTTCCATTTCTTGGTTCTGAAGGACCACTCTCAAGTTGTATTTGGTTTTAATTACAGTTTAGTTACAGGTCTTACAAAACCTGATGCAGTTCATAGAATAACTAAAATAAATACTTTCTTAGAGTTTTTGCAGGCAGAATCTCTTCACTTGAATGGGAACCTGAAATTTAAATCATGCAAAAGCTTGAGCTGGATATTACTTTTCGAATAAAATTCAATAGATTGTTCAGCTGAGAGGAAAGGTGGAGGAATAATAAATGCTATTGTTTTACTTAGGGGTTTTGTATTTGAAGCTCCCCTGGGATGGTTTTTGTAATCTTCAGTTTTTCTGTATTTTTTACCAGGCAATGAGAGAGAGAATCACATGTGAACAGAACTTTCTCCTTAGATTGTTTTTGGCAGAGGAAAGGTGCTTTGTGTTGTCTGCTCACCTGCAGTCCTGCTGTGGGGGTCTGCAGCAATTGTAGAGAAGGCACTTTTACAACACTTCCCACTTGAGAAGATACTTAAGTTTTACATGAAAGTCAGGCTTTTCTCCCGTATAAATCCTTCTCTTAGAATATCCTGAGCTGGAAGGGACCCACAAGGATCACCAAAGTCCAGCTCATTTACAGTAGGACTGTGTCACTGGCACACAGCTGATGGCTTTGTCAAGGTTGCAGAGTACATTTAGGATGGAGCCAGGAATTATGCCAGGAATGCAGCATCCAGTACTTTTTTTTTTTTTTTTTTTAACCCCAGAGAAGGTGGATACAAAATTGGAAGCAGTCCAGGACTAGAGTAGAAGTCCCCATTGCTTGTGGTGTAAGATCCTTGTGCTTCAAGGCATTTATGCTGCCCTAGTCTGACAAGAAGTCTTGGTAGTAATTGCATGTCTGGAGAGAAAAGGTTTCCTTCATTTTTGCTTGGAGGAAAGGCATCGTAGCGAGCCTCAAAGGGGAAAAACCCCATAATCATTTAGGCTGAAGTGCTTCTAAATTCAAATAGTGTGCTACTTAGAGAACTTGATAAGAAGGATTAGAACTGGAAAAGAAAGACATTTCTAAAAGCAAAGCTATTACAGGGTTCATTACTTTATTTATATGTTCTCCAAAATCACATGAATGAAGGGGAAAAATGAGGAGAAAAAATACTGGCTTCAGTTCAGAATGTCAATTACTACTTTTTTTAATCTTCTTTTCACAATTTATTTGACATCTTGAACAGTAGCCAAAAAAGCTATTATAACTATAAAACATATTCATTGGTATAAATCTCATTAAGTTGAGCAATTTAATTAAGGTATTGACATGCTTAATTGATACGTGCAAGGAGAGACCATTTTCATATCTAATTTCCATACGTTTTCTGCTTTTAAGAAAACTAGCTCCGTAAAAATGTTATAGATTCAGCTAAGCCCTGTCATCCCAAAGGAGCACTTGCTGCCATTTACCTTGATTTAGAGCCAACTACTCTTCTAAGTGGAGCTCCATTAAATGGATCTGATGTATGTCTGACTCAAACATGCGTCAGCTTCTCTTATGATCAATAGTGGAATATTTATATTAATAAAGCACCAAGTTAATTAAATAAAATAGTCTTCTGGGTAAACTTAAGATACTAGGGGATGGGCAGAGAATCAATATACTCTGCCATTTGAACATTAACTATGTGCTCTGAAATTTTATGCTACCTTAGCAAAGATGCTTGCAGTGTTAGAGTCTTGGATGCACAGAAACCCACAGGGCAGGAGTTTGCTAAGCATCCTGGGCAGGATTTGTTTACAAAGTTAGAGAAAAAATAGCAAACTAAAAAACCTTGGGCATTCCTACAGGCAGCATTGGAAATCCTTTCTTCTGGATCTGGACTGAACACAGTCAAATGGGTGTTCTCCCAGCTGCCTGAACTATTCCAGTGTTGCCAGAGAAGGTGTGACAGACCTGCCATGTTAGGGTTTGGCAGTGATGGTGAAGAGTCACGGGAGCCCTACAAAGACATTTTTAAAACTACCTTTAAAATGGGTTGGCCACTCATGAGCGTGTCCAGTTCTGGTGCATTGCGTGTTCCAGCCCAAAGCAGGACTGTCCTTCAGCCTTTTCCATCCCCCACAGACAGAGCTGGGGGAGAGATTCCTGCATGAGTGGGTGACCTTTGACCCCTATGCAAACCCACCCCTGCTAGAGATGCATTCACCAGCCTCAGTCCCAGACTGAGGTCGCCATTGTGCCCTGATAAGCAAACTCTGCTGTCCCTGTGGCACTGGTGCTATTTCCATAACATGCAGATGGCCTTTGAAAGAAGCCAGTTCCCTCAGGTACTGTTGCAATCCACAGCTCCCACTTCATCCTACCTTTTATCTACATTTTAAAGTTTTGGTACAATAAAGTGAAAAACGTGGTTTTAATCCTGCGGCTTTAATGAACACCTCACTTTAATAACCAAAGAAGATACTTGAAAGGCCAAGAAAATACGATTTCATTATTAATAGTTTATTCAATCAGTTTAGAACTTGTTCTGTGTAAATATGCTTCCATCTCTTTAGCCAGGGGCACCATGACATTGCTAAGAGCACTGGCATTTCTGGTCCAGAGGCAGTGGATGTGTGCCAGAGCCCTCAGTTCCTGCATTCCTTCTCCACTCACAGGCACGGGGCTCCTTCCTCTGGGGGTTTAAAGGAGCTGAGTTACAACTGAGGGAATTAGAACATGATCATTTGGGCTTTCTCTCCTCTTCAAAATCTCCCATGTGTGGGCTGGACTCTGCTCCTTGCTGAGCCTGCAGTGACTGCTGAGCATCCCCTGACCACAACCGGGGGTCAGGAGCTAAGGGGAAGATTTCAGTGAGGTGATTATTTGCTGATTTCTGTGTGACAGACACTGCCTGCCATGGGAGGGGACAAAATCAGAATGTAAATCCACAGGGAGGTAGCTCATGGAATAATGCACAGAATTAAATAATAATAAAAAAAATATTATTATTATTTAATAAATAGTAGTGCTTCTGGGCTATTGCAGGAAGAGGACATTGACATTGTCCTGTGATGTGTGATTTTGACCTGGTTAAAATGCTTCTAATTATCAGGCATTAGGGAAAAGCTGAAGGAACAATCTCCTTTGTCTTAGAGTGAGTTGTCTTCCAGTTCAGCATTTACTGAAAATGCTTGGTTTAGAGTCTATTTTTCTAATTATATAGAACCTTCTGAATAAGACAAACGTGTGGTGTATTTAATGCTTCCAAATACACTTCATCCATGAAGAAATAAATGTAGGCTCTTATTTAATATTACTAATCAAAGCACATGTAGGTTACACCTGACAGTTGAAAACATTTAATATATTTAAAACTACCTTTGTTATTGTTTTTGATAAAGTGTTGGTAATGCACCCCAAGTGTAACATTTAGTGTTTGTTTTGCCCTTTTTCCCTTACATCATTCTGTGATTCAGAAAGACTGAACAAAGAATGCAAGCTAGAAAGAGCATTGGAACCATATGTGTTATAGTTGTATATAATCTGTATCATAATTGTATAAACTTAACAGGGTGGGATAGGTTTAGTTAGAAAACCACTTTCTATGTTAACCACAGTTCCCTGGTATTTAGAGTTGTCTTTCCACAAATTTAATGTTCAAAGAAAGGAAGAGTGATTGCATCTGAACTGGGATAAAAACAGGTTCCACGGTGAATTCCTTTCTGGAACCAAACAAAAACCTTTATGTATGAAACTGGGATGCAGATATTCTTGTATATTTTTTGACTGACTCTTAGTTTCTGTCTCTTGATTGCTGGTTTTCTGCATGACATCTGGAAGTAATGATGTGAATCATATCAGGATGTAAACTTCCCAAGTCTTATAATGAAGTTAAATTTTCTTTTCTGATAAGATAAGACAAGACTATTTTTGTCCTATGACACATGACCCCCCTTTAGCTAATTGTTTTTTCAAAAGCTTGCTAAGGAGGTGTCATAAATTGAAAAAAATTTGGGGGTAAGAAGTCAAGTCTAACTGTCGAGCATATTTTCTCCTGGAGACTCACATAACTTTAGTGGACTTGGGAGAAAGTCATCATCATTCCCAGCAGTGATGAAATCAAATCACGCTGGAATTCGATGTTCTTTGATTTGAGAGTGCCTCAACAATGAAACAGCAAAGTGTGGACACACTGGAGTCTGTTGTGCAGGGGCCACTCCTCTCTCTTCCCCGGTCAGCTCTTTTGCATTTAATTCAATTTTGCGAGCTGCCATTGTCAATCTGAAATTCAGCAAGATGCCTGGGAGGGAGTCGGAGGAGAGCCAAGTTCATTTCTGGAAGTGGCTTTATGCAGATGAACTCGTGTGGGTCTCTGGAAGGAGGCATCTGCTGATGAATCAGAGGAGTGCCCTTGTTCCCTCGTCAGCTTCGGGAAAAAAGCTCAAAAACCACTGCAGGCACCTTGGAGAGTTGCTGTAAACCATCCATGCACACCCAGGTCTCCCTATGTATATTTTTAGGTGTCTGAGGATAAAAAAATGAGTCTGTTTTCAAAGTAGAATCTGCAGGATTTTGTTATGCAGTGTTTGGGTGCATTCAAGGAAATTAATTCAGCTTGTAACTTGTTCAGGCCAGACTGGTTTGAAAGTGGCAGTGATGTCCCATAAACACTTAATTCTCGTGAATTGTCTTGATTTTAGCTGAGTTTTCAATGAAGGTTTAGGTCTTTGGTAGCTGATTCACTGAAACATTGAAATAAAACCCTCAGTAAGCTGAGCAGAATGACCATCAGTTTAACTTCTCTTTTGGAAGAATTCACCATTTTATGTGCTCTTTAGCTGAAAGCTAATTTTGGTTTAGATTTGTGTCATGTTAGCATGTTTGTTCTACTGGTATACTTGAGTTTTATTTTCTCTACTTAAAAGACCTACATTCTATTTAAATGCCTTTTTCTAAAGCATGGCATTATTGAATGATAAACTTCCTGCATGGAGTGGGGTTCTCAGAGGTGCTTTACCCATGTGAATAGTCATTGAAAAAGAAGAAATTATTTGGTTATGTTCCAGTGAATCTTTTTTTGGTGTGGATAAAGCAGGAGAATGAGGTTTGTAAGGGTTGAGCTGTAATGGTCAGGATGACCTGCTCTGGAGTCCCTGAAGAGCTGCTGGGTTTGTGGATGCTCCCATTAAACAGAGAGCTGCTGTTAGTTAAACACTTGCACCTTGCATGAATATCCCCACTCGAGTGAACCACTTTGTGGTATTACAGCTTGGTCTAATAAATCCAGATGTCACATCCACACAGAAAATGAATGATGGCTACAAACCAGTCTGAAGTGGATCTTCTGACATCTGCAGTGTTTCACTGGGACACTCAGGGCTAAACGATCCATAGCAGGGAACATACAGAAAGGTGAAGCTTTGGAAGAAAAAGAGAAGATCAAATATTAGAAAAAAAGGGAAAAGGTGCATGGAACTCCTCTGTCTTTTGTCTTGGGCTGTTCTGCAGTATGCTGAATATCAGTGGAATAGATATTGCTGGTCCAGTATTATAATTATTTTTTAAACTTCGATTAGAGCTCAAGTACCAGTGTCCCTCTCTTGCACTTCTTACCACAGGACAGGATAAAGGACCTCTGATAACTGGGCCTGAGCCATAAACAGAATGTTGTTTTTTCACTGCAGTGCATTCAAATACTTTGCAGCTCATTTATAGCTCGCTGGGATAAATGGAAAGTCACTGTAGTTGGTTTTACTATCCACTGATTCTCTATCATTTTTATTACTTTTTATATAGCCACAAGAATGTCTGCAGTGATCATACAAACAAATTGTATAACTGGCCTCTTTCAGGAGAACTTGGTAAAAAAATAAAGCCTAGATCTTTACACATGTACTTAATCCTAGGAAAATCTTATTTTCTTAGCTAAAGTACAGGATCACAGCCTGAATTAAATAAATACTATTGTGATTATTGTTTTTATTCTACAATGTGATGATTAGGTACTCAAAAATATTAACTGGCAGGGGATTTTTTTCTTTTAATATATTCGTAAAGTGCAAAAAAAAACCACTTTAGTATAAAAAATATTCATCATTAACAAAGGCAGAGGTGGGATAGAACAGATCAGTCTAAAGAGAGTCTTGCTCCAGATGTTGATCAGTTATCCAGAGACAGTGCATGTTTTTTCTTTATGATTTCATGTGTCTTCTAGAATAAAAACTCATCATAATTAAAAATATATATAACCAATAAACTGCAAATATCTTTTTGTTCAGTGGTCAGGCAGGGCTGTGGAGGCTCCTGTCTCTCTGGGGGGATCAGAGGAGGGTGATATTGCCTGCTGATTTTTAGAATTTACAAATGCATAGGATTTCTTTCCAGTACAGCTCAGCAGACAAAAGTATAAACCCCAAAACAGATCAACAGTATAAAACCAGTGCTTTTTAAAGTTAGCTTCAAATAAAGGTACCTCCATATAGCTGCATTTCTATTTCAGAAAGTATTAACATTAATAAGCAGTGAGAGAGCTTTTGAATTCCCATTGCTTTAGCAGCAGGAAAATATTGACAAAAATAGAAAATGATGGGGAGAATCATTTCTTTCTTCTGATGTCAGGGCTTCAGCCCCCTCTCTGTGAGGTGTGTGGTGCCCCCACTAAATCACATTAGTGCCTCTCTGTTCTAATCTCACTTCCAATGCAGTTGGAGGAGTTGGACTTGTGTGGGAGCATCATCCCCCTGGGGCCTTTGTTTTGCCAGTGATCCAGAGGTTCAGTGGTGCTGAGGATTCCAGAGGAAATCTGGAACTTTGCTCTCAGGATGGATCTGTCTCCAGTGCAGGTCAGAGCTGTGTCTCTGCTGGCAGAACACTCTCCCCACGTGGGGCAAGGCTGGGGGGTGAACTGCATAAAGTGCAATTCCTGATCTGTGGCACTGACTGGGAAAGGTTTTTCTGTCTCTTCCCACTCTGCTGGAGCACCCTGAGTCACATGCTGCCTCTCATTGTGTTCCTTTGTCTCCTGGATCAAAAGGAAGGATTAATCATATTGATACCATTTTCTAAAGCACTGAAACCCTACATTAAATACTGCTAAATATACTGTATATAAATATACATTAAATACTGCTAACAAAGATGTCTTACTGTCATTTATTAGTCAGGAGCCCTATCCTGTTTCTAGGGGGCTGCTTCTCTTCAAGAGTTTCCTCTGAGTCCACTGGATGTTACTTTCCAGTTCCTACTCCCTTTACAATCCGAAGTTGAGTGTAAAAACTTTGAGAAAAGTTTTTACCTTAGTGTGTATGTTCCAAAAGACAAAACAGATGCTGCTTTCTAAAATGAAAGCTCATGATCAGTCTCAAGATGGGTGGTTTTAAAATAAGAGTCTAAATGCTGTCTGATCACTATTTGCTCGGCATTTTTGAAATGGCAGGAGGAGGGAGAACTGTGAAAGTCATACAGACAAATACTGTCTTTGATTGGACACTGGCACTGATTAGATTTACAGTTCATTTAAAATTATATAAAATATTTATTAATCTTCTTAGAGATATTCTGATCAATTTAATTTTTTCTGGTTTTGTTAGCTGCATTAAGAGACAAATGTTCTGCGGTGTCTCAGTGAAACAAGGTGGGGTTTGGCATTGTTTTGTTTTGTTTTTTTAAGCAACCAAGAATTTTAAAAACCTCTAATGAATAATTAAGTAATCACAAATGAGTATCCTCTGTTCTTGTAAACATTTAAGAAGACTTCAGCATGTGCTGTGTGATTCCTGTGGTTATGTCAGGACAGAAGTCATGAAACTGCACAAGTCCATGCAGCTTGGATCCCTTGAAGGATCTTTATTAACAGATGGTTTTTAAATTGTCCTTGGAGAAGGTGGAAGATGATGATGATAAAATAATCATCTTCTGCTGAGATTTTTCTTCTGATTGCTCAGTGAGCATCCCTCCCAAACCTTCAGGCTCTGGCTCTGCTCAGTGTCCTGGGGACGGGAGGTGTGTGTGGCTGGGGTTACTGAGGCTGCGCGGGGCTTGGGGCAGGTGCTGAAATCTGCAAGTACAGAGTTAACATCTCTCACTTCACAGTGCGACTGCATCAACAGGGAAATCGTGGTGTTTATCTTCTGGAGGCTTAGCAGCAGTGCTTGTGCAGCAGTGTGTGACTGTGTGAAAGCACTGAGGACTGCTTTAATTGGAATTTTTGAGCTAAATTCCCTCCTCAAAACAAACAAAACCAAAGCAACCCTGCGTTTCCCCTGCAGCCTCCCAGAGCACGAGCAGAGAGCCAGCTGTATTGTGTTTAGTAAAAACACAGTCACCTTGTTCGGGGTGCACAACATCTGCAGGACCTGCTCTTGTTTTGCAGGACTCAGATGCTTGTCACCCTCTTCACTTTCCGTGCTCTAGTAGGAGGAAGGATTTTTTTTTTCTTTTAGAAAACCAGCAGCAATGCCAAGTTTCCACAGAGTAATGCTTTACAACACTGCTGTTGTTAAGCTCTTGCCTTGTAGCCCATCAGCAACAACACTTTTCCATTCTCCCTTCAGACAGAGAGCTACAAGTGCTGCTTTACAGTAAATACCATTTTTACACTGACCCTGCTGAGAGGGAGAAGCCATTCCTGCACTGAGGGCACAGGTGCTGATGCTGATGAGGGTGTCAGGCTTGCCACAGCTTGTTCTCGTTACTATTGGAGGGACCTGATTTAGGCAATGCATTTCCCACCTGGAAGATGATAAATATCTTGAATTTACCTTGCATATTTACAAGGCTCAAAGTTTCTGAATTGTCCTTAACCATTAATTTAGTTATTTTTTAATCTGTTTGTAGAACAGGAAAAACTCTTAATATTGAACAGTTTTGGAAATACTAGGACACTATCTCCTTAATTGTTGAAAATGCTAAATATTATTTGGAATTAAAAAAAAAAAAGCTCCCACATGATTTTGGCGGAGCAGGAAAAATCCTTTTGTTCCTTGCTCTAAATGAAATGCACACTATTCTGTGCTGGAATTTTTACAGATATAATTGAGTAAACCTTTTTTTCTCTACAGACTTCCTTGGTCATTCTACTTCTTTTCCTCTTGCAGACTTTTTCTCCAGAGAGTGTTGGTCCTTCTGCCCTGTCTGTTCTCTGAGAGTAGAAGTTATCTTCCCTCAATTTTTCTTCTATAAAAAACCTGACCTGTATCATTCCTCACTTTATTGACTTGCTTATCTTTTATTACATGCTACTTAGAGATACCTATTATCTTTGGATTATACTCTCTAATTTTCCCCATCTGTTATTCTTTAACTCCTTAATTGTGTTACTTAATTCAGTAAAACATTCCAGGATAGAGTTTATGTGTAACATGTTGTACAAATTAAAACTAATTTTAATGAGACAAATTGCAGTGACCAGATTGTGTTAAGTATGTGACCTTTAGTGGAGCAGTTCAATCTAGTTTTAGTCCAGCTGTAAAGAAAAGGTAGACTGAAGAATAGTTCATTAAACTTTAAAAGTGCACAAAAACCTCAGTAACATTTTATTTTGTTTAATTTTGATCAGTGCATTTGAATGAAATGTTTTAAACCCAGGAATCCTAATTTGTAAAAGAACGTAAACAAGCTACCAACAGGGGTGAATTAATTCTCATTTCTTTCAGCTGCACATTCTGTAGCCAGAGCAAAGCTGGTGGGTACAGTGCTAATTTCTTAGCATTGGTGGCAGCTGGCCCTTTCTTAAAATTGGGAGTCACATGTTTCATTAGTTCTATTTTGAAAAGCAGATGAACAATATTAACTTTCCAGTATTATTCTGGCAAGAAGAGAGGATAGGAAACAATCTCACTTTGCACTCAAGTCCCACATCCAGTCAAAGGAAGCAGTGTTTGTCTTATGGTTTTGTACCAGCTGCCACAGAGAGCTGTGTGTGAGCTCCCCTGACTTACTCCAAGCTGCAGTTGAATTGTGGATAAGCTGAAAGGCTCCTGAAGAAAGGAATCAGGTTTGTTAGGCTGGATTTTTCCTTTGTTTTAGTAAACCATTGGTTCCATGTGATGATGGTTAACTCTGTGAGTTTGCAGTTTTCCTCAGGAATTGACATACAATAACATACTGGCAACGATGCAGGTTTGTCTCTGAAGAATTTGCTCTGGGTGACTTAAGTCTTGGTATTAAACTCTTTAGACATTAAAGGCAAGCTGAGTTCTTTATTGGATAACACTGCATGGTGATCTCCCAGCCCATTGGAGTGGGAGAAATAATTAAAGATTAGTGTTCAACCACATTAAATACTTCTTAATCAAGCTGTTTTTCAGACAGTTGTAAAAAAATAGGTTTTTTTATAAATTTATAAATCTGTGTGTTAAAAAAGGTTGGGAAAATAACTGGTAAATCCTCAAAGGGTGGGGTGTTCTTTGTTTGAAAAAAAAAAAAAAAACTAAGTATAATGCCCTCACTGCTGATTTTTTGGTTTTCATATAATATATGTTGTTTTCAGTACCTTTATAATTTCAGAAGTTATATTTAAGTAGTTTTTTAAGTGTTTTAGATCTGTAGTTCAAATGAAGATTCATTCTATGGATGTTCGTAGGGTCTGTGTTCCAATTAAGTGATTTATGTTCTCTTACTGGCAAAATAATAATAATAAAAAAGTCTTAATGTATTCTATTGCTCTGATAGATTTTTGAATTTCCACTTAGGATGCAATAGGCAGTGTTAGAGCAGAAAGCTAAACCAGCACTACGGCAAAGACTGCAGAGGCACTTAGGAAACGTCAGCACTTTTGGATGAGTTTTTTTTCTCTTTCCAATCCTTTTATCAGTGAGGCACTTGAAATTCACATTTGAAGATCAGGAAAACAATATTAGACTTGCAGAGAGAGTTCATCTGTGTCCAAAGCATTTTGGCTAAATTAAAATAAAAACTAAGAAAGATATTGGCTTGTGCCAACTCTTGTTGGAGTCTGGGTTGGACTAACATGTGCTGTGAGCCACAGATGCTGGGTTTTATCAGCTCCTGCCTCTCTCCTCTGTGCAAAGTGGCAGCCCTAGTTCTTTAGGCTCTCTGTGGCTCCATTCCCCCAGCTCAGAAATGAGGATGCTGTTTCCTCTGGGGGTTGTTTGCTGTGGAAGCTGCTGGATGAGTGTTTCATTGTTTTCCCTGAGTTCCTCTGTGACCTGCTGCCTGTCCAGGCTGTCCCCATGGCTGCACTGCACCAGGCTGGGTGTGCTCTGTGCCCTGCTGGTGAGCTGGGTGCCAGGTGAAACTGCACAGAGCTTGCCTGTATTTACCAAATCAGGAGGGGTAATTCAGTCTGGAAGTGTTTCCTTAGCTCAACACGTCTGTCAGATCAGGATGCAGATGAGCGCGTTCTGCTTGTGTTGGGCGCACAAGAGAGGAGCTCTTGCAAGGAGGCTGCTGCTGATGGACTGGCACCTTCGGCCTCGAGTCAGGTGATTTCAGCTCTCTTACCCTGCCTCTTAGGGTGAGGGGTTTTGGAAGTCTGTTATTCCCTAAGTCTGGAATTTTTCAGATTTGCCCTTTAGCATGCATCATGCTCCCCCCAGGCATTGGACTTGCCTTCCATTACAGAAATGGGGGGGGCTTGAAACTTCTGTCTAAGAAATAGGAAATCTATTAGTAATCATCACCTTTTTTTTTTTTCCAGATTTGCTGTTTATTTTTCTTGAATAATGCCATATTTTTCTGCCTGCTTTTTAGGATTTTGTTTTGGCCTCACATTAATTTATCTGTTTTTCTACAGTTACTATTAATAACTAATATTTATTTTGCATACCATTTCTGTAAGCTTCCCAATATGTCTGCTATGAGAAGCAGGGAATAAAAAGCTGGAACTTTAATATAAACTTAGTAGACAAGTTTCTTATTACAGCCTTCTGCTACCTTAGGGCCAATTTTGTCAAGTGCTCAGGCTGAGCATGGTTGAGGTTTGGTTGCTTGTGAAAGATGCTTAACAAAACTCTGGCACAGTGTCAGGAAGCAGAGAGAAGCACTGCTCTTGACCATCCCAAACCAGGATGATCATAATTGTGAGGAGGCAGTTACAGGAAAAGAAACATTGGTGACTTTTCCATGCTGTGTCACTAATGCCACGCAGGCTGTCAGTTCTTCAGCCCACAAGAGAGATTTATGGAATCAGTCCACGATCCAGGAGATTGAAAGAGGCAGGATTGTTAGCTAGAGGGAGAGTGCCTCATAGAGAACAAAAATAATACACTTTACAAGAAGGTTTTCATAGAAAACAGATGAACTTCCTGCAGTCCCTTGGTTTTGCCTGGCTGCAGGTTAAAAGCTGAGCATAAAGACAAAGCAGAGATCAAATATATAAATTAGCCCTTGTAGAACACAATGATGTTATGAAATATCGCTTGAAAACCTGATTTACTTTCACACATGATTTGAAATGCACAATAAAATACCAGACAAATGCAACTTGAGACGGTGGATTAAGTGTGGTTTTATTTGACTACACAATTCCACTTTTCCAAGCCCTTTTTGTTCTGCTTTGCATGTGCCTTCCTTTCAGATCTTACAAATTTTTTGCCTTGCTAAGCCATTTTGTGACACTTCTACCACAGCTCTGCTGAGCCTCACTGTCACACCAAAGTGAAAGCTTAAGACTTCCTCCTCCTGGGTCTGAAATATCCTTTACTTTGTCTCTTCTCTGTCCGGCTTGCCTGATCATTTGTCTGGGTTGAAGGTCTGTCTTTAAAGAACTAATATTTTGTTGCTGGCAAAATAAAGGGAAGGTGAAGGAGGGGTCAGAGTGTGGATCAGTGTTAAACAAATTGTGAAGGTCACAAGGAATTTTAATCTGACTTGAAAAAGAGACTTGTATCCAGCAGCACATTTTTGTTTGTGATAGTCTGAATGGACAATTGTGGCTACTTTGAGAATTTGGTGTAGACTGCATGACTGGTATAAATTGAATTAGTCTCGTGACAAGGACATAGTCCCCTTTTTTTCTTATCTGCCTGATGGAAAGCAGAAGAAAGCCCTGCCTGACACATCTTGACCTGCAATGTCAATGTGGGCTTTTGTGACAGGCTCTGATTTCTGGCCTCTCATTTGATAAAACCAATTTGGTGGAGGCTAGAAAGGAGCTTGCTGAACACTAAATGTACTTACAGGAAAGAGTGTCTGGGGGTGAGTACAGAGGACTGCCAGCCCCTCCTAATCATCATTAGAGAGCCAGAGTTTCTTTCTGAAAATGGGGCAGAGCCTTGGGGACACTCTCACCCCAAACAATGCACTGTACAGTTCTCTGCAGGATCACCTTTATTTGTCCTTTTGTCATCGCTCAGCCTTCCCCTCCCTCCATTTGCTTATTTCTTACATTTTTCTTTCCCATTCCTCTGCCTGCCTTTCTTCTTTTCCCATTCGCTTCTTGCCCCACCCTTTGTCCCCTAAACCAGACTGAAACCTCTGCCCCTTCTCTGTGCTGTTGGGGCACCAGCAGGAAAATCAGGGTGAATGCTGTCTTTTCTTGGCATGAAAACATCCCAGCTTTCTGGTTTCATGTCCATTTCCCAGCCATTCCTGATGCCCTCCTTCCTGCCTCCACTGCACTGGTAGAGGCCTGGGAACCTGGAACTATTCATAGTTCATCAAGGGAAAAAGCACCTGAATGCAGGCTGGGTAACAGGAAAATGTAACCTGCACTCACAGTGCAGATCAAACCATTTCTTAATGTGCTTTAAGTTCTAGAACAACTTTCTAAATCGCTGTTGTGTAGTTTGTTTGTTTTTAAACATGGTTAAAAATTCAGTTTTTCCCATTGTTACATAATGCAGTGGAATTTTAATGCAGTAAATTAAGATCTTTCCGGTGTAAATTTAAAAAGCTCACAAAGAATGATTGCTATGTTTTTCCTGAATATTAATTTCAAATAAAAAGCTGTAATCTGAGCAGGGGTAACCCAAGTATTTTTGCAGTCAGTAAACAAATAGAAGCATGCTGAGAAAATTACGTTTGCACTACAGGATTGCAATTCCAAGGCATGAGATTTGGCTGCAGGTAATCTGACAGTGAATCATGGCATTGTGCCAGCATCTTGATCACATTTGAGTGATGTTTGCTCGAAGTTCTGTCATTTGTATCAGGAATTCTGGTGGTTTTGGTTGGAGAGTCATTTCAGCTCATTCCACGGACCTCTAGAGGAGAGAAACAAAATTGAAAACACGGTGTGGTGTAACAAATCCAGCAACATCTACTTTACCAAGCATGTGGAGGTTCCATAGCTCATGCAGATTTGAGAAATTTCTCTTTGTTAACACAATGTATTTTTTCTTTCTGTTCTCTTATTCAGAGACCTGAGCGAAAACCAGATAAAAGGAATCCCCAGAAAGGCCTTTCGAGGAATCATTGATGTGAAGAACTTGTAAGTGACAGCTTCATTAATATTTGTGGTGAAAACCTTTCTTCTCATGCTACATCTGGCTGTACTCTGTTTGAGTACCTTGTGTTCAGCTCTGTGCAGGTTTTTGTCAGGGGATTCAGGCTGCTTTGGTCCTCCTGTGAACACACCTGGGGAGGTTTTGAGCTGAGGAAAAGGAACATACTCAAAGGCTTCATCCCTTCCTGCACTCCTGTCCTGGAGTAAGATGTGCACAGGAAAAATTACTGGTAGAGTTTGGGGATGGAATTGAAATGCTTTGCTTAGTTTAAGTTTTCTGTCCCATCACTTCTGTCAAAAGTAAATATGACAAACTGTGGCACTCAGGCTTGGTGGTAGAGCACCAGTATCAGAAAATGAAAAAAAAATGGTAGCAGTTAATTGTGCAGGCTTTGACAGCTTGTTTTTAAAATTAAAATAATTTATAAAAGCCTAAGAGAGAAAACAGGGCCTTGGTTTTTTGTGCTAATGAAGCCAGTCTGTTCTAGCTTTTTGCTGTAAAGTAGTCTGAAATAAGTGTAAAGACTTAGAGCTCTGTATTTCCAGAGTTGTTGGAGGCTCTTACAGGTTATCCAACAGGAACCCATTTTTCTGCACACCCACACTCTAACACACCCCTGGCTTTGTTGGAGGCAGCATGAGGTGAACTGAGCAAGGGAAAAGCAGCCACTGACTGGGCAGGGTCAGGATTCCCTGGGACAGCCCGCAGCCACGCTCAGAAGCATTTCAGAGCCATTAGAGTTAGCACAGCACTCTTACCACACCACTAGCTGAAAACTGATCCCACTGAGGTAAATATTGGAAGCACAGCATACAGGGTGTGGGGTTTTTTTAGCTGAGTAGAAAAAACAGCTAAAGGAGATCTGAAAAGGAGCCCTTTTCTACAGTCTTGCAACATACCCATGTTCTGTTTTCAGATCTCACACCAGTGAAATGCTCTCAGGCAAGTGATGTGATTGCAGGGGCACCCTGAGAAGGGCCAGGAGTTGGACTTGATGATCCTGAATGGTCCCTTCCCTTTTTGTCGTGTTATCCTGAGTTTTACTTGCATTGTGTGATCCATAGGAACAATAGATGGTATTTTGTTTCAGAAAATCTAGCTTTCCCAGCTGTAGTTCACTGTTAGTTGTCTGACTTCATTTCAAATAACAAAGGTTGCATTCAGAGTTTAGTTCACCTCTGACAAGCTGTCACAACAAGCACAGGTGTTTTGATTTATGCACCTACTCTCAGTGCAGAAGGATCCAGGGTTTCTCCCTTCCATGAGCTGATATCAAGGGATGACTGGCTGGAGTGCTTAGAGGAACTGTAAAAACGTTGGGATTTAAAGCTTTAGCAAAAACTTGTATCTGTCAAGTTAGGCAGTATCTATTGTTTTGCTGTAAGAGACAGTATCAGAAGTACTTCCCTGTAGCTACAGTTTGTGACTTCTGTGAGCACTGACATTATCACAGAGTCATAAAATAATTCTGGTTTGGAGTGGTCATCCAGTCCAGCCTCCAGCTCAGCAGGAGCACAAAGCTCTTAGAAGAGATTGCTGTTGTGAGCCACGAGTACTGATTATTTAGATAAACAGCAGGAGAAGCAGACTTTTCACTCATATCTAAAAATTCTTTCTTGATAAGAAATGTACTAATCCTGTGCCCAGGGTGGTCCATGGGAGCAGGTGCCTTTGGCTTCCAGACACAGAGGAGTGGCCTGTGACTTGCTGAGAAAAACGTGGCACAATCTTGAGCCAGCCTGCTGCTGGAAATACATTAACATTTCTCCAGCTATAGCTGTAAGGTGTGATGTATGCTGAACCAAGTTAACAGTTAAAGTTCTTTCAGCAGTGAGCTCAAAGATGCTGATTCCCATTTTCAGGCTGTGTTTGGCAGCCAGGTCTCTCCCTTCTGGGTGCCAGCAGTGACCATGGCAGTGAGCAGAGGTGTTCACCTGCCTGAGCAGGAGAATCTCTGCCTTGTGGTGCCACTGAGCTCTGCCAACACCTGCCTGTGACTGGGACACGAAGGTGCTGAGGGCACAGCAGGCTTGGCTGTTTCTATGGTTATCACTTTGCAGATTTATTGTACTATCTCAGTGTTCTTCCACTTAATAAAGTGTGTTTGTGAGGGATCTTGGAGAGTGTTGGGCACAAATCGTCCCATACTCCCCAGCCCCTTCCAATTTATATTTAGAATTTGTATAGGGAACGCTGACCTGGAATGGTCTCTATTTTCACGGCTTGACCTTTAATATGGCCTCAAGTTCTTCCAGAAGTGTCCCAATGTCATTGCAAAAATAATAACTCTGGAGATCCCATAATAGGGACACAGCAAGTGCTAGACCAGATGAAAAGTCTACAGATAAATTCTGTCTTTACCAGCAGCTTGGAAAGCTTCCCTCAGGACAAAATGCAGAGTTGACGTGATAAACTGAGCCAGGGATGAATTCTTTTTGGGCTCAGCTCTGAAATGTGCAGCCTGAGGGCTCAGTATAAATTACAGTGGGTGCCATTTGGAAACCCTGTGAGAATTACCCTGTCCCAGCATGGCCATGGCAGTGATGGATACACAGAGTTTCACAGGTTGTGTCCAGCTGGAGCAAACTGGTGTAAAAAACCTCTTCTTCCAAAGGTGGAGGTGCTGCTGCATATGTGAAGCAAAGAGAGCCTTTGGTGACATCCCCCAAGCACCAGAGCTGGCTTGATACAGGAAAAAAAAAATAAATTAAAAATTGTTAAAATGATGGCGGGGGGGGGGGGGGGGAATGTTATAAAAATCAGTGTTTCAAGATATTTTTCACTGTGTGTTTCTTTTTAAATGATAAAAGCTTTCTCTCTTATTCTCTTAGCAGAACAGTGAGCCCAGGAAAATGGGCTTAGATTAGGGCTGTGCTAAAGAAGGAGTTTTAAATGTCAGGGAGGCCAGTCTTTTTGCACAAGACAAAGCCACAGCAAAGACTGGAGGTTTTCAAACTCCTAAGTGGGAGAAATTTCACTGTGTGAATTACTTTTATATGAAGTGTTTTCTGCTATTTGAGTACAAAAGTCAAAGAACCTGCACACAAATAAATTAATGAGTCTTTCTAACTGAAATGTAGAAATAACTATACAGCTTTTGACGGTTTCATGAGCACATAATGTCCATTACCAGTAGTGAATTTATTTGGGAATTTGGCAGAAACTGACACTTTGAACATATTGTGCAGTGGACACATAAACTCTGCTCAGTGGTCCTAAGAGCTGAGAGGGCAAGAGAGGGCCAGCCTGCAGAGCACACCTGTGTTCAATTTCTGTTACTTATTACTTAGAGAACAGGAAATGTTTCTTGCAGGAATCTAGCCCCAAGTAAGCACATTTATTTCAAGAATTAAAGTATATGGGTTTGTGTCTCATTGAGCTTTGGGCTAACTCAGCTCTGTCAGCCATGGCCTTCCATCATAAAAATATATAGAGCTGCTTCTTGGATTTCTGCACGTTTCCCCTGCTCTTATCACATCTTGGCATTCAGGGGAATGTTTCTCTGGTGAGGCATTCCTGCAGTTGCTCAGCCCACCTCACTGAGGGCAGCCAGGATCCCAGTACAGGGACACACAGAGCTTGATGTTAGGGAGAAATTCCTCCCTGTGAGGGTGGTGAGGCCCTGGCACAGACTGCCCAGAGGAGCTGAGGCTGCCCCTGGATCCCTGGAGGTGCTCCAGGCCAGGCTGGACAGGGCTTGGAGCAGCCTGGTCTTGTGCAAGGTGTCTCTGTCCATGGCAGGGGGTGCAATAAGACAATCTTCATGATCCTTTACAGCCCAAACCATTCAATGAGCTCACTGAACCATTCTACGAACATCTCCCAGCCCAGGAATGGGAAACAGGGATCCCTGTGCAGTGTGGGTGCAGGGCAGAGTGACAGAGCAGAGGGGTGGCCACCCTGTGTGAGCACCACTCAGAGCTAGAGCCACACACAGGGACACAGGCACTGCTTTTCCGTCAGGGGCTGCTGCAGGTTCTTGTTCTTGATTCACTGGAACTCAGTTCCATCCATATTCAGCTCCTGCCTTTTATCTCTCAGGCTTTGGCTGTAAGATTCTGTAGCCCTGGGATTCAGAAAAGAACAAAAGTTAACAGGTTCATGTGTCATGGTAATCCAGGCTCGTTGCATTTCTGTCTGAATACTTCTCAGCCTCACCTGAGATCATAGCTCCTGTCACTGGCCCTGCAAGAAGCTTTCCCTGCATCCTGGGGCCACTCAGCAAATTGTGGGTAATACCCCCCTTGATAGCCCTAAAGGTCTTGTGGAGGAAGAAATGAAGCATTTAGATTTATGTTTTTAAAAATACTGAAATACATCAGCTCATGTGTAACATTTAACACTTCTGCAAGTCAGTACACATTTATTTTCCTAGTGGTTAAATTACCTCTGCAGTGTGGAAAATCAGAGCTATGTGAGTACTCTAAAATATTGTTGTACCTATTAGTTTCAGTTCCTTATTTGTTAAATGGCTTTTCCTGGAAGATTCTGTTACTTTTTCTGCATGCATCTACTATTAGCATCAGTCCAGGGTACTTTTACAAAAATTAAACATCTCAATTGCACATTCAGGTTTTGGAAAAAGCTGAATTTGCTCTTTACATTTAGAGGTATTTTGCATTCACCTACACAAAATATTAAAATGTTCCTACTTAATTTTTTTTTTTAACCCTCACAGCCAGCTCTGCAGAGTGTATTTGTAGCTTCTACCGTTCAGCCATAGGAATAATTAAACCTATCTGTCAAGTTAAACTAATGAATGAACTAATGAATAAAGGAAATAATGGTTGATTTGTGTGTAGCCATTTCACTAGAAGAAAGCAAGTGATTGTGAGTTATTTGCCATACATAAATATGCAGTAGATCTTAATGAAATGTTACACTACAAAACATAACTCCTTGAGTCTGGGTTCTCCAGGGAAGCTATTATCCAGAGCCCTCTGAAATTCCTGGCCGAGTTTTCTTGACATTTGTGTATGGTATTCAGTGTTACTCTTGCAGTTTGCAGTAAAATAAAAGGAGGAAGATAAGCAGTTGGCCAGATTTTCCATTTGTTTGGTGTAAAATCTGGAATAAGCCCTTATGAGGCCAGTGGTTGGCCTCAAATAAAAGCAAAGAAATGCCTAGAGGAGAATTGATTATCACATGTTGGGCTATGTATTTGCTTATGTATCTCCCTGCGGACTGAACAACATGTATCTATATTTGAAAGTGTGCATGAAAAGCTCAGTATATTTTAAACAGGAATACATGAAAGTTTAAGAAAAGGATATGTTTCTATTGTGGAACAGATTTCTGGTTGTTTTGACAAAGAGCTGGCAAAACAGGTCAGAGGCATAGAAAGAGTGCAATACTCATTGAAGACAAGCCTTTTGCACTCTTTAGGGGCAAAAAATCACATCACTTCGACTGAATAAATTTGTAAATAATTTTCCTCCTCCTTGTCAATAAATTCACACTGCACTCAATATATTCCAGCAGTGTATTCCTGTCTATCTCCTGTAATTGGTCTTCATTGTGATAGTGACCATAATGAATTCAAGAGAGATCTCTGTGGCCATCGCATTTGCTTTCCTAGAAATGTCATTGTCATGCAGCATTATTATAACATTAAAATAACAAGTTACCAACTTATCCACTTTCTATGGAGAAACACCACCTGCAGCGTCAGTTAATTTTATGAATACATTAGTTTGAGCTTTTGCCATCTGTTCTACCCCTTATAATAAATGCAAAAAGCATATATTTCACAATTAACTCATTAAAAGGATATGATTGATTGGAATGCACACGCATGTTCCCTACACAACAGTTAAGGTGAGATGTGCAGAACCAACCAAGCACAGGGAGAAACTCAGAGTCGTGGCAGAGGACATTTTGTGAGACAGAAGTGCTTCCCTCTTGGCGTTCCCAGCCACACACGCAGGCCAGCACATCAAGTGACACAGAAGGGTAGCACTGATTGCTTCATTGTTCCCTTGAGAGCTGTGGCCCAGCCCTGCAGGGGCTCCCTCCTGGTTCTGCCCCGGGAGCTGCTGCTTCTCTGCTTGAAGGGTGTACAGCGACTCGTGGGTTCTTTTTCTATTCTTTTCCATTCTGAATCACTAACCTCTGAAATCTACCTGCCCTGACCTCGCTGAATGGCTTCTCTTGTCTCTCTTACAGTAAAAAATAACAGAAAATGTTGCAGCAGCCCTCTTACTAGAGGGTAAAAATGAGCCAAGGCACAGACTTCTTGTTAAACACAGCATAAAAAGGCTCCTGATTTAGTCCTTGTTACAGCTCAGTCATCTACTCAACTATTTGCTGACTGGCTGAAGCAGCTCCTGCTGTGGGTTCCCCTTGCAGCCTTGACTGCTGGGGATTTCCTGCTGAGCTCTGACTGCAGGGATCAGTGTGCAGACTGACTGCAGCTTTTACCCAGCCAGACTGTGACTGCAGCTTCCAACAACAGCTCTGACTGCACACCCACACTCACCTCTCAGCAGGGATTCCCTCTGCCCAGAATCCTGCTGCATGAGTCTCTCCTCCATGCTCCTCAAGGTTCCTCCTCTATGATGATGCTCCCCTTACCAACTAACCCCCTCTATTATCTCTCATCCTTTTTGGATATAGCTGTAACTCATCAGGGGTGAGGCTGTATTGGGTAATTAACACAGCTGTTACTTACCAGGGGTGAGGTCACCTGTATTCCCTTCTCCTACAGAAAAAAGCAAGAAAGCCTAAATGCTGTGCAGGCTGGCTTTGGGCAGGCAGGAAGGTGTAGGGAGGAATTGGGGTTTTTTTTGTCCCAGCTGGAGGTGCTTTCTTGCTCACTCTGTTCCCATCAGGAATGTCACAGCTGCTGCAGCCACAGCCAAGGGAGAGCCTGTTAGGAACATGGAGATGAAAACTTGAATTTAATTCAGAAACTGCATTCTTTTAAACAGTTTTTTTTCTCTGCCTCCAGTGAATGGGCAGAGCCTTTTTTTCCTCTCTGTGCTGCATTGGAGAGATGATGTGTTCATCATCAGCTCTTCCTGATATTCTGTGGGACCACAGGGTCTGTGCCATCTGTGTCCTGTCCTTGCACCCTTCCCTGCAAGAGAGTTTCATGCAGGATGGCTGAGGGTGAGCAAGGGGTCTGGAATAAAAAACTAATTCTGTGTTTTTCTAGAATATGCTGCATAGAGGCCGTGCCTCCTCAGTAACTGTGCTGAATAATGGTGCTCTCTGGCAGTTTATGGGAATTGTCATCAGGTACTGGGGGTTTAAGTGTTAAATGCCCCGAAACTGCTGTGTGTCTCTTTTGACATCTTAAGGAATAGTCATTATTCAGAATTACCTTCTTGTTAAGAAAGTTTCATAGGATTTTTGCAGTGTGCAGAGATGCTAAGAGATGCCAGTTCAGCAGTGATCTTACTAGAGAGTGAGCCAGTTCCAGTCTTGGTAGTGTATTTTTGTAAATGCTTGGCATTAGTGTGATGTCAGCCCTTCAGGGGACATTTCAGAAGGGCATGAAGTGATAGGACAGTGGGGAAAGGCTTTAAACTGACAGAGAACAGGTGCAGGTTGGATATTAGGAAGAAATTCTTCCCTGTGAAGGTGGGGAGGTCCTGGCACAGGCTGCCCAGAGTAGCTGTGGCTGCTCCACCCCTGGAAGTGTTCAAGGGCAGGTTGGACAGGGCTTGGAGCAGCCTGGGGTAGTGGAAGGAGTTCCTGCCCATGGCAGGGGGTGGAATAAGATGGTCTTTTGTGCCTTCCAACCCGAACTGTTCTATGATTCTGTGATCCTTTGGTTCAGGTGGTCATCTGGAGGGTCCCAAGCTGCAGGATATTCCTGTGTTTTAGGAGAAGGGTTGTTAATGAGAATGCTGCTTCTTGCATTATTCCCCAGCAACCTGGGATGGTCCCATGTGCATCAGGGAGCAATGAACAGACATGTGCAGACTAACAACCTGCAAAGTCTGCAGCACACCTGATAAACACTGGCTAACCCCAAAACAATTCCATGAAGTATTTAAACCTGTGCCATATTTGGTAGTGTGATCAGACCATACTTGTATTTTTTGAACACATTTGGGTTTATATAATCCCCTTTCTCATGTCCCTTGCTAATAAATGAAACACCAGGTGGAGAAACCAGCACAGCACGATCTTAAATCTGTTGAATGTGCTAAACTGTGACTTGTACTTCATGTGAGATTGATTGCACAGATTGAAAATACGCCTCTGATTTACTTTTTTTTATTTTTTAAAAGAAAACATCTGCAATAAGTAGAGTAGATGTCTGCTCTGTTCTCTTGTCCACTTGCATTTCAGGAAGTGTTTGTTTTCATGGATGTCTGTAGTTGTGGGCTCAACTGGCCACAAGGGATCTGTCACTGACAACTTATAAAAAGCTGAACCATCACTCCTGAGGAACAGATTTCCTCACCGTAAAGGTTGCTTTCCCCTGAGTAAAATGGCAGATAAATAAAAAGCTGAAATACCTCTTAAGTGTGTTCTACTTATAAAACAGAAGTACATGAGCCAATAGTATTTAGCAGTGGAGGACGTATATTTGATGGCATTTAATTTTTAAAAATTTTTATTTTTCTGAGCTAATCAGAGCTGACTACCTCCTTAATAAGGTTATTCATAATTCTGACTTACCCTATTTCTGTATTCTGGATATCCACTGCAGTATATATTGGTTTTAGTATTAATTTTTGGGCAAACCACAGTTTTTTTAATATTTCTTGTAGAAGTAAGACAAACATCAATACCAATTGTTTTCTCCTTTTCTGGAAATGTATTTCAAGCATTATTGAAAGCCTGCACTTTGATTGTTCATACAGTAAAGTCCTGATGCTGATGACAAGAAAGATGAAGTATCCCACACAGGCCTAAGTCATCCTTTCCATCTACTTCAGATTCTGTTCTGATCTTCCCTATGGTTTTTTATGCATAATTTCTTGCCTTCTCCAGCCTGGCTCCTGCAACCATCAGCAATGAGCTCTGTTAGTGCTCATGGGTGGGGTGTGAAGAGTGACATGGATGTGCTGTGTCCCATCAGGAACACGACACAGCTGACACAGGGATGGGAATCCTTTGCACAGGAGACTGAAAAAGTCTGGTCTTTGTGTGTCAGAACCTCAGGCATGATGGTCACTTTTACAATTCCTCTTCGATTAGGTAAAATCCAGGAGTCTGGAGATTTAAATTATATATAACTCACCTAAATGGGGCATTTGTGGAATTTTTTAAACAAGATCACAAGCTCCAGGTCCAGAGTTTGATAAAAGAAAACCTCATGCCTAATCCTGAATGGGACCCATTATCTGGGGTTTGAAATCTGCTACAAAAAGTCAGGGTGACTATTGCTATTTCCAGAGATTACTTATCTGCTTACTTATTTCGCTGAGCTCTGCTCGCTGCTTTCTGGGCTCATTATTCTTTTATCCTAATGAAGCACAGATACATTTTGATGCAGCACCCATGCTGCAGCACTGCCTTTGTATGGAGAGTAATGAATAGCAGATTTGGCTCTTTTCTGTTTTAATAGACTTACAAGAGTCTCTCTGACAGAAACAAACTCCAGAAAATACCTTGATTTAAAAACAGGCTATGTGGTATTCTTATTGTCCTTTTGATATAAAACTTGATTAAAATGGGATGTGACATCAGTTGAAAAAGTATGAAAATCAAATTTTCTTTATTACGTACGTGTTTAGGCTAACCTATGCCTACAGTTTATCTTTGTATAATTTATGCTGTCTTTGTGCCATGCCTTAATTTTGAATACATTTGTTGAAGATTTCCTGTAGCATTCATCTATGATTGTCAAAAGGAAGTTTTATTCTAAAAAAAGAGATAGTACTGGTTTTAATTACGAATATAAATAGCTTCATAACCAGAGTGAACTCTGAATTTACATCATTTTTATGATAGCCACATCATTCCAGGTTTATTGATTTTGTCATTTGCTTCATTACATTTAATGCAAACCTTTTGTACCAAATTATTCTGGTGCTACGCTGGCCACGGAGGGGTCAGCATGTGCAGTCTCTAGCCAAAACAGCACAGCAATATCACTTTAGTGCAGACTCCATGGAGAAAGGGGGGTTGTAAATAGTGTCCACCAGCAGAACAAAGTTTGCCTTTTCCACTTGACCTTCCCAGCTGGATGAAGTTAAAACCACAGCTTGAGTTGTCTTTTCTTTTTTTTTTTTTCTTTTTTTTTTTTTTTTTTTCCCACTCTTCTTTTCTCTCCCCCTGTGTTTGGCTTCAGCTCTTTGGTCAGTGTGACAAATGTCTGTTCCTGGAGAGAAAAAGGTGTTTGGGGCTGGTTTTGGGCAGATCCTGCTGCTTCCCTGGCAGTGCCAGGCTGTGCTGGGAACGCCTGGCAGCACCAGTTCTGTGCCCATGGAGATCCCCCAAAGGAGATGCTCTGCAGGAGTGCTCATCTCCTGCTCAGAAGCTGTTTGGAAGAGCCTCTTGATTTTTGGCTTTCAGGGCAGAGACACTGCGTTTCTGTCTTTCCATTTCACTGGGATCCAATTCTGATCTTTTGTTTTGTAAATAGGTAACATTGGTAATGGATGTGCCTGGATTTGCTGTACTTTTTAAGGTGTCCCTGCCCGTGGCAGGGGAGATGGAAGTAGCTGATCTTTAAGGCCCCTTCCAATCCAAGCCATTGTGTGATTGTATGAATAAAACTTCTTCAGTTCTTAATTAATACTGCATAACTTTTTTTGGATAACACAATTATCATTTTTTATCTAACTTAATTTTAAAAAGTGATGCAAACACTATGCAAAACAGGTAAGTAAATGGATCCTTGTTTTCCCAGACTTTGGCTCAAAAATTCATTTCAGTAATTGATTAGGGGACCAGGTTTCCTGCACCACTCTTCCTTGACCACAAAATGAAATGGATGTCCCCCTGCTTTTGACCCCAACTCTTACTCAGCTGCAGCTTTTTTCTTGACCCAAGCCCTCAACTCAGCTGCAGCTTTCTGTGTGAGAGGAGAACTGCCTGTTTAAAACAAGCCTGTGCAACTTCTTGCCACATTTAGAGCCCAGAAGGGAATGATTACATTTCTCATTCAGTGATTCAGTCTGTTCCATGGCTTTGCTATCCTGCAGTTGGGTGGCTCCATGAGATAAAGTGTAGAAAAACAAAGCCACCTGCAATTCAATTCAATACAAAATTGATATGACTTGAAAGAAAATATTAAACTGTAATGGTATAACTGTACTGTAGATTTTTTTCATCACAATTTGTTTTTATATGAACATATGCTCACTGTGTTTGTACAGCAAGCAATGTTATACAATCCTTTTAAACAGCTCAGTTGCTGCACCACTTGAAAATTTCCTCAAAAGAAGCTCAGGTCATGTAAATTATACATGGATATTAAGAAGATCCTATGGAGGATCTTCGTTTTATTAAAAAAAAAAGCTACCAGTGTTTTTGCTTGAATCTGCATTGTTTTCTTCCTGTATAAAATAAGGATCTAAATCTGAGCGAAGCACAGAGGGAATTCTCAGGCACTCAGATGTCTGTTATGAGATTAATAGAAATGAAGTTGATTATCTAGGTGCAAATCTGAGAATGGCTTTAGTATAATAGCTTTGAGGTAGGCAAGAATCAGACCCCTTTTGTTTAAGGCTAGATGACACAGGGTGAGTGGAGACAGCAGCAGTGGAAAAGGCTGTCAGATGATGGTCTCATTTGTACAGCTGATTTCTGCTGCTGAATATCATTTCCCGCCACTTTTTTTTTTTTTTTTTCCTACCAAAGGCCTGTGGTTTCTAATTTTGCTTTTGTTTACCCTTTGGTAGTCCCATAAATGTCAGAGAAACAAATGAGAGAATTCCATCTTCATGTGGAAGTATCCTCTGCCCCAGTCTTTTGTGGGTTTTTTTAAAGCTCTTTTTGGAGTTATTTTTCCAACTCATTGAGCAGCACAGTATGTACTGTGGCAATGTGCATACACAGCTTGTCCAAGGTGCATTTCCACACTTAGGATTCTTCTTC
This sequence comes from Cettia cetti, assembly GCA_013401135.1. NCBI lineage: Eukaryota > Metazoa > Chordata > Aves > Passeriformes > Sylviidae > Cettia > Cettia cetti. Next base: position 62,858 of record VZUI01036385.1, on the reverse strand, counting down.
CTTTCTCTTGTTTGACTAGGGAAAGCAAGGATTTTGGAATTGTTTATTTGAAGGAACAGCAGAGTTTCATGAATGAACAATCAGTATTATTTCCCTATATAAATTCTGCATCAATATCCTGTCAATCACAAGTTGATTATACAGCAGTCATGATGCCTTAATGCTAGAAATATAGAGTGGTGCTTTTCAAAAAAACCCCTCAGAAAACCCCTAACCCAAACCCAAACCTCCAAACCCTAGAATTAACTCATTTAAAGAGATAACAGGCTGTATGAAACTGTGATGGACTGGACAAGAAATCTTAGGTAAATGCTTTGCAGTTCTTGCTGCATTTCCAGGAGCCTCGCATAAAGCATCCAGCCTGCCTCTCAGGGCAGCAGAACAGGACTCTTCCACACACCTTCAAAATGGCTTTTGTGGCATAGGGTGGGAAATGGAGCTTTCTGGTGTGGAAATTAGCTTTAGAAATGAGATTGACTTTTTTCCTCTTTTTTTGGGGGGGGTGTGTGTGTGTGTGTCAGTCACCCTTGAGTAGCCTTGTGTGTGAGCTTCACCCTTGAACTTACTTTATTTAGTATTTAATTTATATGCTTAAACTCGGGTCATATGCAGCAACAGCTATTGATTAGGTCCTGCTTTTAAAACCCAGTCTTAGAGGGAAGATGACTGCTGCAAAGAGGTCAAGTGGTTTGCCTGAAATAATTCACTGAGTAAGGGGGACTCACAATTGTCTGAACCATTTGGGCAGGGGGTTGTTGTTGGGGGTGGATTTTTAGTTTGGTCTTTAGCTCTCTGCCTGCAGCTCTCCTTGTTTTCAGAGATGTGGTGCTCTCCCTTCCTGAGGAGCAGCTGAAAATGTAATTAAGGGTTAATATTCAGGAGGGGGGAGCAGCCAGCCCTTCACAATAAGTTGGGCAATAAGCAGCGCTCTCAGGACAGTGACTGAGAAGGATGGGAGAAATGTCCTGTGAAGCCAATTGTTCAGGTATCCTCTTTACCTACTTACAAAAAAGAAAAAAAATTGTTGCTTTGATTGCAAGAAAGAAAAAAAAATGGGACAGGGCTTTTTTTCTGGCTGTTTTATTCCAGTGCTGACATGTCTGAGTATGAATTAGGTTTTTGAGGTTCTGTCTAAAGGGTCAGGTGAGGTAACTGCAGTGCTCTTGAGATCCAAACCTGGTGCCTAACCCTAGCTGGGAGTACAAGGTTTCTTGCACGTGGCCTCCTTTTTGTCATGACAATGCTGGCAGAGGAAGCAGATGTCTGTGTATGAATGTATTCATGGACTAATGTCAGGAAAAAATACTAATAAAATATACACCACCTAGCAAGGAAATTTCAAAGTCATCTGGATAAGTTAATTTTTAAGATGCTTTGATAGTGGCTTCAAGTATGTTAGGCTTGTAGAATCCCTGTTCAGTGACTAGTGAATAAATGTGAATGAACATTTCAGACATGTAAGCATTTATATTTAAGAAATCACAATGTTTAGGATGACTTGAAGGTTGTTTTAATGATTTCAAAATTATTTACTTTTCTTAAAAAAATTAAAAGAACAGTTTGTGGAGAAAAATACTGAAGTCTGTAACTTCTAGGAAAATCTGTACATGAACCTGCCTCTATAATATTTTCTGTTGATATCAGAAGCTCAAAAATTATTTAATAATACTAACTATATGTCTAACCATAAGCCATCTTCTATCCTTTTTTTTTTTTAAAAAAAAAAAAAGGATATGCATGCAGTTATCTCAGGATGCTGTTTTTACCAGGTTTTAATGAAATAATTCTTTCACACTTACATTCCTTACAAGTCCTGCATTTATAGATAAGTACAGAGTTTTAAGTCACTCAAATCTCCTGCAAGATGGAATAAATCCCCTTGGAGGTGACCTGTCCTCCTGTTCTTGCAGTGTGTGTTGTTTTGGAGATTATGGTTGTCCCTTGGTGCTTGGGTTTCTGCACTGTGATGTTTCAGCTCCCAGGTCGAGTTATTCCTTGCCCAGCAGTTTATCCCTCCAGGAGATTGGCCATCCACAAGGAAAGCTGAAAGAGCTCAGCACCTGCAGCCTGCTTTTCAGTTCTGCCCAAGAATTAATCTTATGTAAGGATATACCAGAAGGGCTTTGACTTTTTTTCCTTTCAAGCACTTCAGCCCAGGAAAACACCAGTGCTGTTACACATCCTTTACCTTTATCTTTGTGAAGGTACTTTGTGGCAATAATAATAACACCAGTAATTATCTCTTGCACTGTGTTTAGCCCTTTCTATATAAACTCTTCCTCCTCCATGTTTTATGTTAGTATTATGCCTGTCCCAAGGCTGGAGAAGAACATTTTAATTTGGAAATTATGTAGGTTAGTGGAACTGGAAGAGATGAGTTCAGTTCCTAAAATTTTGTAAAGCCTCATGGTGCTGCTGACAGCTCAGGAGAGGAGGAATAAATATATTAAAGGGTGAGGGACTCAAATGCTACAGCCATCCCATAAATGCCAAAAATAGATGGATGCCATTTGTTTTCATGAATTAAAAGAAGCAGACTTACGGTTCCATGTAGGTGGAAAGAAACTCCCTGGTGAATATGCACAAGAGCTGTCACATATGCTCCGTGCCATGTTTCTGAAGGATACGTGGCAGTGCCACATTGATTTGGTAAAACATTGTTTGGGAAGTTGAAGATCTGCTAACAAAAACTGAATGTAGTCATCCAAACATATTGGGTGCTTATGGTTCATATGGGCATTCAAATAGAACATTTGTTCCAAAGTGCTTGTAAACATAAATCTGCAGGATGGATTGCTGTCCTTAGCCCGGGTGACAAACATTTCACAGATGATGGGAATTTGGCTGCCTTTGAAAGCAAAATGGATGTTTTTTGTCAACTGTGATCCAGTTTGCTGTTAATTCCAGAGCATTTTTCAAAGTATTTAAAAACTGATGTTATTACTAAGTGCCTAGATAACCAAGAGGCACGTTGGTTTTGATTCCCATTTCATCTATCAGGTAACTTACTTATTTTGATTCCTACAATATTTTTGGGGTTTTCTTTAGTTTTACTTTTCTTAAAGATTTCCTCTTTTTTGTTATAGAAACTGGTTATTCTTTCCAAACACTTCTTGTTCTGGTTAGCTCTTTTTAAGTATTTTAGGCCTTAATTTTAGGTGCAGGTGTTTCACTGAGAGCATAGATGAGTTTGGGAAGTGCTCTAGACCTGGTGCAGTCAAAGGAGAGTGGTGGCAGAGGGGAACACAAGTCACAGAGGCAGAGCTGGTGTGACATCTTCACAAACATGTCATTGGATGATTAATTTGGAGATGGACAGCTACTCAGGGAAGAACAGGTCTTCAGGTTTGTGTTCAACTGCCCAACAAACACTCAGTGTCTACGAGTGGACCTCAGGAATGGAGATAATGAGGAATCAGCTGCAGGCTGGCCTGCTCAGGACTCCTGCATGAGAGACCTCATTGTATGTGACTGAATTGCAGATTTTAGTGCTTATTGGAACCCTTTGCCACTCTTCTTAGTCTAGGGGAAGTGTTACTTGCTTACTCATATATAAATACATCTATATGTGACTATCTAAATTACATCTATAAGCACACAGAGTGCTCAGGAAAGTGCAGTGTACTATTTTTATAAACTTAGTACAAATATAAATCAGCATATAAAAGCACAGAGTAAGATTTCACCCTTTCATTACAGATAAGTAATGAAGAATAAACAGATAATGCAGTAACACAAAACATGTATTGTGTGTTAACTCACTTGTTTGAAAACATGTAGGAGAACAAGCAAACTTGGGGCAATGAGGTACAGAGTCAGACTGTAAAAGTAATTCCAGTGGGACTCTGGATGGGGAACTTGAATTAATTGCCTTGAGGAGTGCGAATGAAGTTTGATGCAAGTGCCTTAAAGGCTTGTGAATTCCCGTGTGTCTCTCTCACCCTCAGCACTGATTAATCTCAACTCACCCATACTCTTACCTAGAACTGCCTACAAGTCAGCCACAGCTCTGAATTGCAAAATGGGAAGTGATGCTAATAAATTACAAATATAAAGGCTTAAAATCACAGCATCAGGGCTTTGCATATGCGTTTAAGCAACCGTTGGAAAACAAATTTCAAGGGTTTTTATGATCTCCATTGCCAGCCCTATTTTGTATCAGTAAGAGGGCAACAGCACAGGGCTGTAGTTATATATGAGGTACTTGTGGCTGCTGCTCTTCCTCAGCTGGCCTGAGAAATCAACCAGCAAAGCAGAGAAATAGTTAGGAGTCAGAATTTGGAGCTGCATGTCATTCGGAGCATTTTTGTATTAAAAACAAAACCTCTGATAATACCCAGGCACAACACAGAACCAAGCCAAATGGCTTCTTGTCTTAAAGTAATTCAAAACACTTAACTTTTTTGTTAGTGAGTTGGTCAGTGGCCAATTTTACAGCAGAAGTTACTAGAAGGGGATAAATTCCATGTCTCAAAAGCAAGATGCTGTTGTCTGATCAGTATAGAAGAAAAAGGGTAAAACAAAGCAAAACCCTGGAAGCACACCCTCCAGCCCTGCTTTTCATCTGGAGATGCCACTTTGTCATCCTAAAACAGGAACCCACAGCTGTGTTAAAGATGAAATGGCCTGATTTGGAAGCCCTAAGCAGAGCTTCTGAGCCTATGTTAAGCATGATCAGTGCTGGAAACCCCTATCAGAACGATTTAAAATTAATGCAGCATCTTGAAATATGTAATTTGTTAACTGTTGTCCAGTGGCTGTGGGATTTGGTTGAGAAACTGAGTAGGACCATGTTGAAAAAAGTCCCCCAATCCAAAATGGGATGTGGAGATATTTAGAACTGTGATTCCTTCTGCAGCTTTAACTGGCCATTTTTGATATTTAAAAGCAGTCTGATAAAACAGGCTTTGGTTGAAAACTTATTGCTGTGTTGTACTACGAAACTACCATTTATAACTGCAAGCTGTTAATTGGATATTATCTGCAAGTTTTTTATATTAATTTTCTAATTACAAAAAAAAAAAGTTACCAAAACAAAAAAAAAAAATCAACTGTTTTGCCCAAATATACCAGCCATGCAACAAGGCAGATGCTCTGCCATATACTCCCAATATTTAGTGGTTTGGTAGTTCTTGCTCCTAATTTTTGTGATAAGAACTAGAAGAACACATCACAAGTCATTGTATGACTGGGGGTGACAGCATTAATCTAATGTGATATGGGATTTCAGAGGGGACAGATGTGTGAAGAGTGAATGTCCAGATTTCCTTTTGCTCTGTCATCCCCCCAACCCTATAAAAAACTCCTGGGCCTTGCCCTGGCACGTTCACCTTCCATGCTCTGCCACAGCCTCCGTGCCTCACAACATTTTCATGTTTGCTGGTCAAGTCCAAGCTTCTCAAAGGCAGGAGAGCCTTAATTTTCCTCTCAAACCTGAGTTTTTAAAGGTTTTTTTCCATAAAAATGTGTCAGCAATGAACATCCAGGATCAACAGGTTTTTGCTGGGTGTCTGTGTTAAACAACTTCCCGGCGAGCTCTGTGCATTCCTGTCCCACTGGCATGGGCTGGGCTCAGGGGCAGTGCCAGGGAAAGCTGCAGTGGTGTCCTTGGGGCAGCAGGAATGTCACCATGTCCAGAACATCTGTCCAGCTCTGTGGCCAGGAACCAGCAGAGCACCAACCCTGCCTTGCTGTGTCACACTGGAGAGTTTCTTGCAGCCCTCTGTCCTACTGAGCCCATTTTAAAAATTCCAGTGGCTCCAAACAAATTTTGTCTGACAACTGACAGCTGATCCACTTTTTAATGGGAAGGGATGGAGCATTCTGGGTCTTTCTTTTCAAAGTTTTGGTTCTGTAATGAATTTGCCACAGCACGGAACATACGCACGGAATGATTTTCAGGAGGAATCTTGAATCCCAGCTGATGCTGCCGTACTGACGGGCGGTAGCACCTCGCCTGTGGGGGCTTGTTTGTTTTGCCTTGGAAATGAGCGTGACTTATGTGCTGTTAGTTCCACAGAAGTGATGCCATGATGGTGCATGAGCCTGTGTAAGCACTGGCCTTGCTCACACGGCACAAATTCTGGGTGAGGTTCAGGGGTGCTGCCGTCCTGGGGTTGGGACGGGGCACGGGCAGCCGGAGCCTGCAGACTCCCCGTGCCTGTGCCTCCCTTCCCCACCAGAAACACCCCAGAGGAGGGAGAGCTCAGGCTGGGATGGAAGCAACAGCCCCAGATGAGCAGAGGTCGGGGTGGAAGGCAGCCGTTCCTATTCCACCTGCACCTCCTCCACCCCATGCTCTTTGCACACCACAAATGTCTACTCCTTACTTAGTTTAAACAACTCTGTGTTTTTCCTGTGCAGGTACCTCGCTTTCAGATTTTCCACTTTCATAATATTGTCCCTAATGATAAAATTTCCTGTTAATATTCCTAATCTGATTCCCTAGAATGATTTCCTATTAATAAGGTCACTGGTTAGTCACATTCTGAACTAGAACTTTCTTTTACATGTGGTATTTGACACTTGTCAACTGAACATAACAATAAAAAAAATTAAATAAATGCAAACCTTCTAAAACTGTAAAAAACACCACAGTAAGTAACTTTAATTTTCTCAAACACCCATTTTATCTTCCTCTTTTCTTCCCCTTTTCCCCTTTGGGGCTATGGCAGAGAAGAACAACAGATGGTTATCAGTCAAGAGTAACTAGGGAAACAGCAAAACCTGCCCCAATTGCTATGGAGACAGCCATTTCTGTGCTTGGTATGCACTATTTGTTACATCAGCAACCAGAGAGAGTTAAAAAAAGGAAAAAAAAGATGTTCTAAAGCACATGATATTGAAGGGAAATCTCGTGTTTGTGTGTATTTGTCCTTGCGGCAGGAGGAGTCTCCATGTTTGTTTGCCACTCAAGTTTTCCTTTAAGCTGATATTTTGGTTATTTGGTGACAGCAGCATTTTGATTTCTGAATTAATGTAATACAAATAGAGTAAATACTTAGTAATTTTGAACAGTCGGCAGAATAATTATTCATAAACAACTCTTCCCCTTCAAATCAGATATTCCTCCCTCCTTGAATTTAGCAACCTGGCAGCACAGGTTGGGAATGAAAACTGAAGACAGAGAATATGACCTTGCCCAATTATTCAGGCAGATGAGCTGTTCCTGCACAAAGTCTCAACCACAGCTTTTGGCAAAACCACATCCTTGGGAAACAAACAAACAAAAAAAAAAATAAAAGGGGGAATTTTGGAACACTTGTAAAAATATCAGAGTGAGATTGCAGCTTGATCACAACAGCTGTATCAATCTTTTAAATTTTCTAATATAAACAAGCTCTTATGTATTTTAGTGAAGCATAAATAAAGAGTAAAAATTAAATGGGAAAATGCATTAAAAGCTACTTTGAAAGAACTTCACATTATTTCAATTTAATTGAATTCAATATTACCATCTTTCCCCATTTATTGGGTCTTCCTTATCAATTAATACAAGGATAAGGACTTTGGTATGTGAGAAATTTTAAGCAGATGTGTTGATGTCACTTTCCTTAGATATTTTAATACTCTTGAAGTTACATAAGGGCAATAAATGTTATAGAGTGTCTCTCTCATTCTGACAGGTTATGGAAGAATTTAAATAAGAGTGCAAACTTTACAGGAAAGGGATGACACAGAACCAGCAAGTCTGTATTAGAAACAAAATGAAAAAGGAAATAGAAGGGAAATATGTTGTCTGTACCGAGGTTCTTTTGGAGATATAATTAGCAAAATTAATTCTTTTCTAAAAATGATTCCATAATAATTTACAGTGCATTTACCTTCCTGTGAAATCACTATTGAAATCTCTTTAAATATTTTGGCGATACAATACCTTTAGCATGGATATGTCTGGTTAAAAATGAAAGTCTTTCCTTAAAGAAGAAATGGCTCCTGCCTAATTATTTATTTGCACGAGTAGATACAATCTATAAACAGTAGTACAGTAATATTATATCAGTAACAGCAAACCTTAAATATGCAACTATTAGAGCATTGCTTTTTTATGCTAAATGTGAAATATGAGAAAGAAATTTGAACAGTATATATTACAGTAATCATTAATGCTGTCTTTTATTTAAATATTTAACTAGATTTTGGGCAAAACATAGCAAGAGGTTATAGTAATTTAACTACTGTCACAGTATTATTAAAAAACAGATTAACACTTGAGCTCTGCAGTGGCCTTGGTAGTGCTTGAACATGGAAAAAAATCCCTTACTGAATAAAATACAGAACCCTGGTTATAAAGTCCATTATTGTTAAATGTTGATGCTTGAAGGGTCTCTTCTTTGTGAATGTGAGTATGGATAATTGCAGAAAAAATGCTGAAATCTCTTATATAGTTGGTGTGCTGTGAAGAAATCTTGCTAGTAATACAAATGTAGGGCTTTAAACAGTAATTTTTTAAGTTAATTTAAAATATATATATTATTTCAGTTTTGGTAAATTCACCCTGCATGAATTCAATTTTTTAATGTTTTAGAATAGTTCTGTGTTAAAAAAAAAGTCTTAAAGCTAGTAACATGATAAAATTGTATCAGCTTTGTTGCTGGGGATTTTTATCTCTCAAATGCATTTGAAAATTAAATATTCCTTATTGTTGTGAGCAAAACCTTCAAGGCTTGGTATTTAAAGGATTATTTCAAATGGCAAAAGAATATCAACCTTGTAAAACCCTATTTCTTCTAAATAACATTTGAAATTTAACTCTTATTTATGATAGATAATGCACCAGTCTAAATGGATAAGCCAGAGTTACATTCTGTCGAGGAAAAGGGGTTTTAAACATTTAAAGTGGCATTTTAGCCAAGCCATAGATTCCCCTGTGGTATAAATCTGTTAGGATGCAGCGTTATTTCTCGTTTTTTAGAAAGGTGATTTGTGTCTAAGTTTGTTTTGGTTTTTTTCCCTTTAAAACATCAATTTTAAGTTTTAAAGTTTTATCAATCAGTTGCATGTAATTTTCCTGCTTTTCAATAAAAACTGAGAGCAGTTATTGAGTCCCCACTAGAGCCAAATTACAGTAATACATATGGGTTTATGTATTATAGCTCTGCCACGTGAAAGATGTCTTTTCCTTTAAAGACTTTTACAAATTCTTGGATTGTTTATAAGCATTTGTCTGTGTCACACTCCACCTAAATCCCATTTGCCCATTCAATATTTTCCTTGCTTGAGTACTTTGCTCTGTTCTCTGAGGTCTTCTGGTACTGCTGTTGTTATCTCTTGGCATTGTCTGGTTGCTAATTGCCTGTCAGGGAGATCCCTGGAGCCTCCTGGGTGGGGTCAGGGTGGATAATTCATTCTCAGGGGAGCTGCTGGGTGTCCCAGCCTGGGATCTCAGCTCCCTGACCTGTTCTGACAACGTCACCCAGCCCAGCTCCAGGGTTTGGGTCTGCTCAGCTTCAGTGCTTTGTGTCTAATGCATGAGAGATTCAGCACTTACGCCAAACACTTCGGCCCAAATCAAAGTTAGGTATCTGTGTAACTCAGCAAAATGTGAAAGTGCCCCACAGCTCAGTTACTGGGGCTTCATTCATCTTTCAGCAGCTCAATATTTCTCTGTGAAAATGTTTTTTGGTCAGAGGCAGTCAAATCACTTGGTAGATTTAGATAAAGTCTGAGCCTACTGCTGTATTCCTTTAAAAGGCAGAGTAAATGCAGGTATGAAAAGTCATTTTGTCCATGTATTTTTAAAATTGCCTCTTAGATCTGAGTTTGTGTTGCCTGACCTTTTACTGCCTGTACGTTGTACTGCGGTGTGCATAACAACTCATTTGTAATCTCAAGGAAAAGATTTTTTATGAGTGCTGACAAATAGAGGCGGCATTTAAATCTGAATCAAGGCTTCTGCAGCCTATGACCATTTTTAAAAATTCACCTGTGAGGGTGGGGCAGGTGAGGTGTGTCTCAGGTAGCTGACTTGTGCTCCGTGTGCCTGAGTGCTCTGTTCAGAATGCAGCGATGGAGAGATGGAGCAGTGTCACAATGCTCCTCAAGGAAAAGTAGGTTCCACCTGTTCTAATATATTGGGAGTTTTTCCTTTTTTTCTTTTTTCTCTTCTTTTTTTTAAGTAAAAATTTTTTCTTCTCTGCATATGGCTAATTTTATTCAAGTAAGATGTTGTTCTCAACAAATGTTAGGGATGTCTGTTCAGCCCCTCGAGGAGCTGCCTGCACAGCCTGCATGCACACTGAGTGTGTGAGCTGGCTGCTAGCCCACATCACAGGGGGGTTGTTTTGTCTTCATAAACATAAAAATACGTGCTGAACACCTTTGGCTTTCTGTAAGACTTAAACTTTTCCCAAAACTTTAAACTTACTACTTTGTCTTAGAAGGAAGACATTTAGATTGAAACTCTCAAATTTCAAGTCTTGACTGAACCACCAGGGTGCTGTACAGATGCAGAGAAATAGGATTTCCATCTTTACACACAGAGAAATAAATAGGGAGGCAGAGGGTCTTAAAACCTAATTTTAAGACAACTAGCAGTTCTCTTCCTTTTGAGAAGAAATTCTCATGTTTCAATGCAGATGTGAATGTTTTGGGGTGATAGATACCAGGAGACATGAGCTCTGTGACAAGGGAGCATTAAACATGTGAGTCTCACCCCAGAGAATCTGAGGAATTGGTTCATGGGCCACAGAATCAGGGAGCATCACTAATGAATATGTTCCCTATTTACTGATAGTCCTGCTAAGTGTGTGTCTGCTGAGCACTGAGAGGTTTCCCTTGCTGTGATCCTGTGCATCGATCACACAGACTAAACCTGGTTGTTGGCAGTGGCATGACTGGACCTGTGGAAATATGATTAAAATGGTCATTATGCTTTTTCAACAAAAATCAATCTATGAGAGTAGCAGGGTTTTTTTTAAAAAAAACAACAATACCCACCAAGGAATCCCTTTAATCAGAAGGCTTTGAGAGTAGCACACTGTGGGTTTATTTGCTTATTTTAGTGTATTTGGCAGAAAAATCAATATCATAGTATAACTCCAATAAAAATCACGGAATATATAGTACTTCCCGTAGAAGGAGAGGTGATTCTCAAGTTGAGGCTCCTTTCTCATCATGTTAGTATCTGCCAACCTTCTGCTTAATGAGGCTAAGTGTAAAGTACTTAATCATGCAGATAGCACTGTATTTAACTAATTTGAAGTTTATTCCTCTTCAAAATGCACCATCCTTTCTGTTTGAGCAGCAAATTTTTTTTCAATTAAACAGGGGTATCAGGACAAGTCTTCTCAGCAGTCAGAAATTGAGAGGTTTTTGCAGGTGGTCAAATAAACAGAGAGAACATAAATATGTATGTATAAATTTACCCAGATATGAACTGCTACACAAAGAAAAATCCCTTTTGGAGGATTGTACATCCCAGTGTCTGTCAGTATTGGAGACATTGCTGCAGTTTTGCCAAATTCACAAAGTTCTCCAAAGTTAGCTAGTGCTACAAGAAACCTTAGTTTGGGCTTCATGGTTCCTAAGGATTTTAGTAGACCTTAGAGTGTGAGTGGGTTTTCCTGTAATTTAACTCATCAAAAATAAAATGTTCATGATACAAAATACGTCACAAAGGGTAAGTTTCCCATGGTTGTCAAATATCCAGGATGCTCAATGTTAGCAAATCAAACTCAGTCTTTAGAAGAGTTCATAAAGATTGTATTTGTTCTGTTTGTGCTTTATTGTTGTATAATAAGAGGACCGCTGCAAATGTCTGTTTAGACCAAACATTAGATACAGCAAATAATTGGAAAGCAATTGGTGAAACTAAACAACCATACTACACATGGGTGTAACATACTTGCTATAGTTGCATATAGATTTTTTTTTTTTAGAGAACAAATTAAGATGTAATCTTTGTATCTTTATTCAAGATACTTTACCCACACGGTACAAAAGGTCTCTGCCTCACCAAATCCAAAGTTTATGCTGTACAAAGGGCAGTAACAGGTGGAGTCAGGAGCTTGCATTTTGTTTTTTCATTAAATGTAAATATTTTGCTTGCATGTGACTAGATCTGTAATTTTATTTCTTTAAGTGTAAAATTTAAGGGATCAGATGTCAGAAAATGTAATCACTGAATTTTAAATTACAACTTTAATTCTTTTAAGCAGAGGAGACAGATGTAGCTGTCTTGCTGTATCCACATATATTGCAAAATACATTTAAATCACGTGCATACAGGGAGACAAATGAGAGAACTCCGCCATCCAAATATTAAATTACACGTTTTGAAGCAAAAGAGTGTTTTAAGTGTACATGTGTATAATGCTTTTTGTCACTGGATTGCTCTCCCTGATGCAGTTAGACAGAATCTGTATTTAGTCAGAAATCTTTCAATAGAAAGGGCTACCAGATGGGACCAGTAACAATGCAGAGAGGCATCGAACCACCACAGACATTTGGTGCTTAGAATAATAAAAAGACTGTAAAATTAGATTAGTTGAGTCTAATTTGGAATTGGTATATTCCCTATGCACTCTCACAGCTCTTGGGTAGATAAAGCCTGAAGATTTAGTACTGTCAGGACAGAGGACTCCAACTTCCAGTAAAAGAAAAAACGGCATTCTGCGAGGTCACGGAGGGCAGCCCAGTGACCTCCAATGATTTACAGGCCTTTAGCTTAATGAAATTGTTTCAGTGACATGACGGTAAAAGCTCATAATGGATTGGATGCCCTAATGTAATGAAATTACTCCCTTCTGCCTTAAAAAAAAAAAAAAAAAAGCAAGAAAAAAAAAAAGCAAGAAAAAAAAGAAAAAAAAAAGGCGCAATTAATATTTACTGAGACCTGACAGGCTTCAGTGTGCGGGAGCGTGCAGCGCTGTCAGACAGCGGCGAGCACCCCGAGCAGCGTGGCAGCTGAGCAGGCGCTGCCAGGGGGTGGAGGGACACCTCGGTGACGGGGAAGCCCCAACCTGGCGCTCCGAGCCAGCCTTCATCCTCTCCCTTCCTTTCTGCAGGCAACTGGACAACAACCAGATCAGCTGCATCGAAGATGGAGCCTTCCGAGCCCTGCGCGACCTGGAGATCCTGTGAGTTGACTCGGTGCCGTGCCGGGGCGGTGGGGGGGGCGGCTGTCCCCGTGCTGCAGTGCTGCCGATGTGGGGGCTGCACAGCCTCGCTGCCCACCTCGGCAGGTGCAATCTGACACTTCCCCCGCGCTGGCGTTGTTGCTAATTAAACCACAATAGCGGAGCGGTGCCTGCCGCTGGTGGGAGCGCGGAGCCGCCGGGCTTCCGCGGCGTTCCCAGCGTGTCCGGTGTGCGAGCCGCGGCCACGGTGTGCCGGGGCCATCCTGCCTAGCAGGGGACGGCTAACGCCTTCGTGGGGAGCGATATTACGGGATATGTGACCGCTGTCCTAGACAAAAGCTGTTTCAAAGGTGTTCGGTGTGTAAGAGGGAGGAGAGACGGGCGCTTGGCAGGCTTGTTCAGTGCAGTCATTGGCTTTTGGGGAGGATCCTTCTCCGAGGGCTGAAATAACACCACGTTGTGCTCTTCATGTACCACAAACTTTACACATAGGCTGTTAAAGCTGCAGCACATACTGAAAAAAAGGTTCTGCCAGTGAAAGCTGACTCTACCGGAGAAGCAGCGCGTTAGATTTAGAACGCTGTCATTGTAATGTAAATCCAGTATTATCCTGAACTTGGTATCTGAGCAGATAATTTGCTTATTACTAATAGTAACTTGTTCACTTTAAGACCTTTCCTAGAATAGGTTTTCACAATATGAACTGCTATAAAGCTTTCCCTGTCACCCGAAAGTTAATCCTACAAAGCTGAGCGTCAGTACTCGTGAAAGCACATAATTCTGAGCCGAAATGGAGGGAGGTGGGAAGGACACACGACCCCTCCAAAATTCAAATCCTCGTCATCCCCTGTGAGTTGATGGGAGAGCCGCCCTGACCCAGTGCACACCTTCCTACAGCAGGGAAGGCCTGCCCAGGCTGCTGCAGAGCTTGCCCTGAAATTACACGGGATGAAACAGCAAATGGTAGGTGGATAAAATAAGCACCTGCCTCAGACGCTCCTGGCACCTGGAGACTCGGCAGTCACGACGTTGCCTTGGGCTCCTGCGAGGCGGCAGAGCAGCGGGGGCTGCTCAGCAGTGGCACACAGCACAGGGTCTGAGCACGGCTGGAAATGCTCAGGAGTGTTCCCAAGGGATGGATCCACCTCGGGCCGCTGCTCAAAGGAGTCCTGCCCTCCGTGGCAGCAGCAGCTCAGCTTCCTGAGGGACCTGCTGCTGGCCGTGTCTGTCACGGCCCCTCTGTCCCCCTGTCCCCAGGCTGGGACCCTGATGTTGATCAGATAATATGTGTTGCTCATACTGTGCTAGGAGAAGCTTTCTGCAGAGTTTCTTATCTGGGAACTTACGTTATCGACAGTATTGTTTGAATTCTGTAGTAATAGCACTTTTCAGGAAAAGTAATCTGTTACCACTGTAAAATTTTACTTCTCTGTCAGATTGAAAAGCCTGCTGTGTGGTGAAAGAAAAGAAGAAAGGAAAAAAAAATTGAACTCCTCTAAAACTGGCTTTTTTTTTTTTTTTTTTTTTTATGGACTGATTTTCTGTATCTGCAGAGAGTGATTCAGTCCTCCACTAACAGCAGACTGTGCTGTAACTTTCACTAAATAGGCTGGACACTAAACGGAGCCTTTTTTTGAAATATACAGAGTTCTGCAGGCTCTGCAGAAGTTGCTAGGAATGCATTCCTTCTCCCCAGGATGTAGTAAATGCTGAATTAGTTTATTTACCTCTCTGTTTTTAACTGGTTACTTCTGTGACAGTTATTTGTGGGTGGGAGAAGATGAGGATATATAAAATAGATCATAATCAGTTCTTTAGTGCTTTTTTAATTTTCAGCACACACTGCTACAGGGAAAAAAAATATTAATTCTAAAAGATGAGAAAACAGATTGATGGTATCTATGTCTAAACTTACTTTCCTTGCAGTCACAAAATGCATGTTTTATACTTCCAGCATAATCTGAATTTTTCCCATGTTTTTCTTCAAAGAAAATCTGAGAATTTTATCTATCAAAATAAATTTGCTAAATGCCCCAGAGAATATCATATCTTTAGTTGTAAAACAGTCATAAATGTTAAAATGTAGAGCAAGCTGAACCGTCAAAGAACATTAACAAGTGAAACCAAATTTCAACATTTCAGACCCACTGTGTATTTTACACAGATATATTTTAACATATAATTCAGTATGTAGAAAATATTCAATGATTCTTGCAAAAAAAAAAAATCAAATTATCTGTTTGAACAGTTTGCCAGAGTACCAAATAATGTATTTCTTCTTTATCTTACTGTAATCTTGTGACCTTTCTGATATTCAGTGTTTCCATTCCTGCGCTTTTCTCCTCACACACGGCCTGTCTACAGAATTCTAAATTTTGTCTATAACTCAGGGCAGAGCCTTGCTAAAAAATAAACTAAGAATATTTTCTTTAGAAACACTTTGGTTTCTGGATTGCATGTATCATTTACCTTGAGCTCCTCAAAAAACATGACTGCAAGGAGCTTGGTGATTCAGTAGCTGTAGGAAGAGAAGGAATTTTGGTGCAGTTATCCTTCAAAATGCAGAGCACGCCATGACCCGTTTGACTTATTTCTTCTTATCAACAAGTTGTTTTTGTTTACTAATCTCATTTTCTTGGTTTGTGTTATAAATATGTTCCCATACCAACTGATAGCACAGAGGCAGAGGTGAAAACAAGACTGAAATTTGTGCCTAATTGGAGTACTTGATGTGGTGCAGGGAGTTGTGAACTTCAGCTGCAGCTTGGAGCAGCCCAGGGTGTGGAATGCGGCTCCCAAGGCAAACGTGCTCTTGGTCACTGCTGTGTTTAGGAGCCTCTGTGTTCCAGTGCCACAAAAAGTGACACTGATTTTATGGCCTGACCTACGCATACCCTAAGGCAGGTGCCAAGCATTACTGCTGACTCTGAGTTTTGGGTTAAAAGATGCAAAAATTTTGAGTATGTAGTGCTTTGATGCCTTCTCTTGATTGTCTTTGCCTGTGCAGCAAGTTGAAAATAATGTCTGAGAAATGACCTGCAGAACTGCTGGACTTAAATGTCCTGTCCTGGTAATTCTGCATTGGGGCTGGCTTTGTTCATTCTTTTCTCAGATTTTCTGAAGGTTCCCATGAAGGGCTTGGTTTCTATGCGTTGGTAGAATAGGAAATTTTTCTTGTTGACATAATTCCTGTGTCCCCCCTTTTCAGTGGGCTTGGTCTTCCATTCCAAGATTCAGAAAAGCGTGTGCAACAATTGGAACAGCAATAAAATGCGAAATGGGCGCGTATTCTTAAATGAGTGGCAAAAGTTATTAACTGTCTTATGACTTGTTTGAATAGAAATGCACAGAAAAGTTGAAGAAAATTGGTGGGAAACCTTTGAAAATTAAAAATTTTTTGTTTAATTTTTACTATATCCTATGGCAGTATCTGGCAATAACAATATTATTGAGAAATATCTATTACTGTAGCTGTAAGTATGATTAAAGGTTGTTAAAAAACCCCTCAAAACTAAACCAAAAACCCAGTGTAGTCTTCAAAATTATCAGCTTCTATTCCTTGTGGTGTGACAATACCCTGTTCTTATACTTTGTAGGTTAGAAATTAATCCATGGTTTTATTTCCAAATGCCCAAAATTATGAAGGATATGGGGTAAAACACATCTAGGTTTCAGAATTTCACCTCCAGTATCTTAGGACACATAAATAAAAGAAATTAATTTCAAGATGGTTTAACAAGCTCAAACTGGATAAACTGGTAATATTGAGTGCCTGAGCATACTATTGTCATTAGACTGGGAGGGCTGAACCATTTTTCTCAGCAAGAAACGGAACTCAGTTCAGTAAAAAAACCCATTAATTTATTTGTCACTGTTTTGTCTCTCTGGGGTAACTGGAAAACTGTGTGGTGGCATGGGAGTTGTACTGTGTGGACAGCACAGAAAGAATTACGAGTTACTGTTGACAACTTAGGTGGAGTATTTTCCTTTCTTTATATTGTTAAAGCTGTTTTTCTCCTGCTTTATAATGATAGCCAGAGGGTCCAGAGCTTGAACACATTTTGTTTGTTGCATAAGATTCTGTCATACCAAGAGCTAATCCTAGGAGGTCCTGGGTAGTATTCTGTTAAAGAAGGCAAACGGTTCTTGCTGTACAGAGCTAGAATGGTTTGGGGGTTTGTTTGTTGATAGCCACATTAATTGTAGATCTTTCATATCATATGGCTGAGTCTGAAAATCCTCCCTGCTGAGTTTCACCTTCTTTTGGAATGAATGAGCACTGGCTGCCGGTGAGTCCGTAGCTGCATGCACTCAGGCATCCACCATTCCACTTTGGGTGCCTTAGTGTGAAAAATCGTGCCAATTCATCCATAAGTCATAACAAAAAAGTACAAGTATAGTCATCCAAATATTTGTGACTTCAGTTCCAAACGATCCCTACATATATTATATTAAAAAGATAATTTCTTCTGATTGCAGAATGTAATAAAGGTAAAGAAAAATGCACCACCTTTCCTCTCCCAAAATCTTAAAGCAGTGGGAGAAAATTAAACTGTTCTGTCAGTGTTCGTATGCAGAACCTTTTCTCTCCAAATATTTCTGCCACACTCTTCTTCCTGCTCCATGACAAACCCACAGAGCTGCAAGGGCTGTGCCAGTGTTTTTGAGCTCCCATTCGGCCCTGAGCCGTGTCCGGTGGGACACAGCCACTCTGTCACACCAGCCTGGTCTTCAGCCCCACTTCTATGCATTGTCTGCCACATCCAGGCATTGCAAGCATTTTACCAGTGGGTAAAACCCGGGATTATTCCTACTGTCCTTGTTTGGATTCAATATGTTCTTGTTATAAACGATTCTTTCATAAAAGGTTTAGTCTGTTCAATTTCTAGTAGAGATGTCGTGGATTATAATGCTTGTAATGCACAATGCCTGTTGTCATAGTAAACTTTTAAGAACTTTTTTGAACATGAGTCAATATTTTGTGCTACAGCCAGGATTTAATTGTTCCTAGGGTTGCCTTTGTATGCTGAATACTCAGTTATATAGTCAGTTTACTTATTTGCAAAATGCTATTCTGGGCATGTCTTAACTAGATAGAATGTTTTTATTTGCTTTCACAACCTGGAGAGACAGGGAGTGAAAGCCATGACATAATTCTAAATATATGAGATGTCATTGCTTAATGAAAGCCTGAAAATGCCACACAAATGTGATTTCCTCCTCTTTTTCACTGGAAATTACAATCGGCTGAGGCAATCAGGATCAAATTTGAACTTTGTAAGTCGTGTTCCTATAACTGATACCAAAATGCCTAAATACAATAATGAAAATGAGAATTCTTTGTCAAATGATGTGCATAGCTGGATTACTTTTACTTGAGTACAGTGAAATTTAAATTATTGCAGTTTTTAATTTTTTTTTTTTTTTTTTTGTGATTTGGGTTTGGGGGGTTTTTTTGGGGTTTGTTTTGTTGGTTTGTTTGGGATTGTATATCAGCTCAAACGTATGCAAATTAATAAAAGTAATTTAAAATCTTTACTTATTTCATCAGTCAACACAACATGAAAAAATGGTGCGTGTATTAAAAAGTCATTGAAGGGAGTAACCACTGGCACTGGATGAGTAATTGAAGTATGTACCTGCTTGGTGAAATTAGGTGAAAAACAAGGAGTTTGGCATTTCTAGGAGTATCCACAGTTTTCTATGTTGAGCTTGTCTCACAGACAATAGGTTCTGCCAGAGGAAGTCAGTAGTTGGTTTGGGAATAGAGAAATGGTGTACCCAGAGTACAGAGGTATCAGTAGACAAATGGGAATTTCCCCTTCTCTTCACTCCATTATTTAACAGACTGTCCCTTAGTTTCTTCTCTTCCCATTTTCCTGCCTCCTGTATTTCTGTCGGTCTGTAAGGAAGGAGAAATGCTCCCAGAGAACCTGGCTGTGGTTACCGCAAGGTTTCAGTTACATAAATAGTCAGAGATAAGATTAACTACAGAAATGCCTTTTTTCGGGTGAACTTTTAGAAAGTGGGGTGCCCTCCCAGAGAACCCCAGGGAAAGGAGATGCATAATCAGCGTAACAAAACTACTTGATAGAGGGGAGATGGGGTGCATACGTGGTTGCTTGATAAGAAATGTTTTTATTTGCTAATACATGTCCATGGGAGATTTGGTGTCCCTGCTGAAGTTGTGGAAATGAAATCTGAGATAACCTCTGTTGTACAGCAGATTACAAATGGGAGGCTGGAAGAACGGCATGGTGAAAGGAACACTATCCAGATGGCACCGTGGTGATAGGCTTTATATCAAAGACCGGCCGAGACAAAATAAGAGTGGCTGAGAGAGGGTCTCTGAAAATCATTGATGCCTGTTACAGATGTAATGTAACTCTTTATGGGGAGAATATATTTGCATAAATTCATTGATCAATGATTTTGCTAATCCTGCCGTATTCCGGGCATGTCCTCTCAAATTGATGAACATTTCTATCAGTCCTTGGTCTGGATGCCTAATTATGTTACATATTTAGAAAGATGGATTTTTCCCTTCCTGGAGCATATGTAGTAGTTGAATGCTGTGCTCATTCTCCTTCCCTGCCCCATTAGGTTGGAGGGTTTTTTCCTTTTTTGAATAGCCTGGAGCCCTACAGGCTGCAGAATGTATTAAGATAAGAGCAGTGGCAGGTTAGAATTATTAGTTTCATGAATCACTGACCAGCATGCTTTTTGAGGAAGCCCAGTTTTATGGGTTGTGTCGTTTAAGCCTGGTGCTGCAGTCACTGCTCAGAGAGAATCCAAAGTCAAAACTCCAGGAGATACAGAGATTTCTGGCAAACCTCCTCTCCCATGGTATTAATTGTTTCATTTGCATGCTCAGCTCATCTTGTGACCTGTCCTCCCTCCCCTTTGACTAATATAGTTTCTTCATCAGTAATATAAAAGATGTAGAACAAGCGTTTTGACTGTTGAAAGTCAAATGAATGTGAACGACTTAATCCAGAGGACACTCAGCTGAGTATTTAATGCTGATGTACAGCTCAGTACCTTAACCAAGAGCTGAGCTGAAGACTAGGATGGCATAAAACTCCTTGCTGCTAAAGTTGAGGTGATGACACACTTCTGAGGGAACATGACGAGCTCAAGGTGGATGAGCAGTCATTTCATGCCGCACTTTGCTGTTCACTGTTTCTATGACTCCCCAGAGCAGCAGCATGACGATGCTCTGCACATGCATCCGGGAGCTGGATGTGGTTCTGTTGGCACCAATGCAGCCTCTGTGGCTGGGGGGAGGCTGCATGGGTGTGCGCCACAGGTTCCTGTGATACCACTGTCAAATATCCCGGGATGTCCTCAGCCCTCCTGTGACACTGTTGGGGGCCCAGAGCTGGCGGTGTATGTGGGAACTCCTGCTTCCTCTGGGCTCAGTCACAACAGCGGAAAATGATCAATACAAAAAACATTTCAAAACACGTAACCGTTTCCCTTCCTACTTTCCGTGTGCAACTAAAGGCATTGTTTGTGGCCAATAGGGGGTAGATGGTTTGTCTTTCTCAGAGGTTGCATTTGTCCTTCTGCTGTGCTAAGTACAACATAGACAAAGGGTGTGAGCTGTAGCCAGTCTTTATTCAAGGGAGGACTCCGAAGCCTGAAAAGAGAGAGTAAAACTGTGTTGGGAGCTCTGTATTCCAGAATTGTTGAGCTCGCAGCTGAAGCAGGATGTCATATATTTTTACCTTAAATTGTAGCTGCAGGGACCAGGGTGCTATGTATTACATATTACTGGCATTTCCAGTATTTTTAGCTAATACAATAATATTGTGCCTGTAATAAATTAGAAATCAAATCATTAATATGTATATAGTTTGCTTGGAACTGCTTGGAAATGAAGAAGATAACTGAGTCTGCACCTGAAAAAAGGCATTGGTAAAACCGGCTTCTGATCTAAAGATCAAATAGCGTATTTTTTCTTGCTGTTCAGAAGGTTATGCATATAATGTAGGTATATATGTATGTATATGTGATGATGAGAGCATTTTAAAAATAAGGTTAAATCAAGAAAAATAGTTTTTAAAACCTAAAGGAATAAGATGAATATAAATTAGATTTTATTTTCATAGCTTATTTAGTCCTGGGTTTAAGAAAAAAGAAAATTAAAGAGCTGCTTGAAAGATGGAAATATAAAATAATGTCAAAGTCATTTGAAGACAAATAATCACAATTTCTGTGTTAATTAAGTTATCATAAATGAAGCAATTTCTTGTTAACTGGGTCAATATTTTTGCAGCAGAATTACGTTTCTTACATTTCTATTTTGGGGTGAATAATCTGAACGCATTGGGTTTAGTCTTTACGAGTGATGGATGCCATGCTTGGGACATCTGCACATCCTTAGAAACAAATCTAAAAATGCTGTGAGGCCGTCCAGACACCTTTGTTATGATGTGCTATGTTGCTCGAGTGTTTTACAGATACCTGGGAGAATAGCTTGGTCAGTTGAAAAAGCATCAGTGGCATAAAGCCATTGACAGAAACGATGTTCAGTTGTGCCATTAACTTTTTGAATGGCCTGTATCCCCCTTGTCTTCTCAGCGCTGGGTGGGGTGAGGCTCCTTGGTCTGCAAGCACCAGACTGACGCTCGGAGTGGGGTTTGTTTGAGGATAAAGAGAAGAGAACGCAATGGGAGCCAGGCTGGTGGCTGTGCTGGAGGGGTGAAGCAGCACAGACTGGGCAAGGTCTCTGTGCGCCACCAGAACCATGGGTTGTGTCTGACACCAGCAGGGCTTTGTTGGGAGAAGGGAGTGTGGGTTCATGGCTCTCAGCGCTGGACTTGGCTGCTGCGATCGATAAATTGCCGCAATGCAGCATCCCTGCGACGGCGCTTGGAGGCCGCCAGAAGCCCCCGTTGGTGCAGGAGGCGGTTGTGGGCTGGGCGGGCTCTGGGGAGGGGGAGCCCACGCCGCAGCACCCACGCTTCCTACTGGCTCCTTGGGCAATTCCAGCGGTGTCTTAAAAGGGTTGGGTCCATCTCATCTGTGAGACATCCCGTCTTCCCGCCCGCGGGAAGGGCGTTGGGAGCCAGGTGAGGCACTCCAGCCGAAACGGGTAGGACAGACCCTCCACAATGGCAGGTATATTTTCTTTGGGGTGCATGCAGAGAAAGAGCCATGTGTGGAGAACGGTTGACTCCTTTTATTTAGCTACTGCTCACGCTTGTAGAATATTCCTGAATAGATCATGGGCGCGTCGAATTTTTTCTGTGTATGTTTTATTTTGCGCTTTTTCGCTCTGTGGGCTGGAGGCAAATGAAACACTGTGAGTATTTGCTATTGTTATGGTTTCTTATGCGTACTGCATGACTGTAAGCAGGTATTGCTTCTCATGGGCAGGTGGAGTTTAGGAGAAACTCAAAAATTGGAAAGATAGGCATTTTCAAACACATTGACCTTTTTCTTGTGTGATACACACAAACACTGTCTAATGCCTTATTAAAATAAAATCCTGATGGAAAGCAGATCCCTTTCCAGCTTCACCAAGAAATGTAATTGTCCTTGTCTAGTAACTATGTGTAGTCTTTGTTCTTTTGAAGCATTTCTTTCGTCTATAGATGTTATGCTTCCTTAACAACTGCTCATATGTGCAAGTCTAAACTCACAGAATGTGTGTATCCCACATTCCCTATTTCATTTATGTGGATTTTTATTAGCCTGTATTTTAGCCTTAATTTCCAGCGTGGATGAATTGCAGATAGGGGCATCACATACCGTTAGAATATAAAATTCTTCCACAAATACCTTCTCAGTCTCTTGCACTTTGGGGAGGCAATTTTGGAAGATAAGGTGAAGTGTTCTCTCTTTAAAAGATTTGCTTGTTTTCTTTCCTCTGCTGTCCAAAGCCAGGAATTGCCTGTGCAGCTCTGTGCTACACCATGGCCATTGTCCTCTCACTGGAGCTATGGAAGATCTCTTCCTGCTGCTGTCTCCCAGTGGGAATGCCAGTGGCCATGGGGGCTGAGGGGCAGCTGAGGCACTGAAATCAGAGTGGCTGCTCTGGCCAGAGAAAGAAGGGACATTATTTTGCTCGCAGGACCTGCTGGTTCTGCTGTTGGGGAAAAATTGAACCCAGGGATTCTGGCAGCCCCCTCTCCATGGATTCCCATCGCTGCCTCTTTCAAGGCGTTGGTAGAACCTTTTCCAGCGACACTTGGCTAGACTGCCAGCAGTGCCATGTCACTCTGGGGCTGGTGGCTCGTCCCCCTTTGTTCCCAGCGGGCAGCGCAGGCCCTGCAGTCCCGCAGTCCCGCAGGCGCTGTCGCATTGCGGCACTGAGGCGGCCGCAGGCTGGCACAGTGACCATCCCAAGGAGACTCAATATTGCCACACAGCACCGACAGTGGATGCAGGCATCCGTTTTTGTCACTTTCTCTGCCTCAGAAAAGGCAACTAATTTCTGTCTGCCGCTGGGAATGGCTTTTCTGTTGGTGGTGTGTTACTGGGAGGAGTGTGGAGGGCTGTGTTCGTTGTGGGGCGAAGGCTGTAAGAATACAGGCTCTTACCATAAAGCTGTAGCATGAAGGCTGCAGTGTACTCAGGACAGGACAAATTAAAACACCCTTTGAAGAATGATACCGCTCCTTTCTGATCCAATGTTAATTAATATCTTTAGAATGTCTTTTGGTGAAGTCCTGTAAAGAAGTAGTAACACTCAGCTGACTGAATGCTGAAACATTTTACTTTGGAAATCTCTATCATTAAAAGCCATCAGCCTGAACAAATGATCAAAGTTGCTTGCTCCTTTCAAATTTTGGAGTAGAACTGTGTTAGTTTGAATTGGATTGTGTGTGTAAAGCTGTTTCAGCTTCAGAAAGGACTAACCTGAAACAACTCTTTAGGCAGGGACCTGGGAAACTGGTTTATTTTGCTGAGGAGCTGATGCAACAGATTTAAGGTTTGTATAATCTGACTTCATGCTGTTGAATTTTTTTCATCTTTTCCATAAATTCACTCTGGTAGGCTTTCAGACCCATGTATGCATTGAGAACCCAGTCCTATATCCATTGATTTGTCAGGAGCATCACAGAATCCATAAACCACAGTTCCTGACATGCATGCAGTTGGGTGACACCAAGAGCCATGTTTGGTATGAGAGATCTCCTAGATACTGAGAGATCTCTGTATAGCCTAACCCCCCCCCCCCCAACCATCTCTACTTAACACTGAATTTATATTAAAGTGAAATATTGCATTGTATATTGTATTAATTAATTGAACAAGAGATTTTTGAATGAATCTACAAAAGAACATTGAGGGGAGTTTAAATGGAATGCAATTATGTTTTTGATTTCTGTGGTTCCTGTGAAAATATGTGCCTAAATAAATGGATTGCAGGGACTAGATTCACTCCCTGCTGAAATGAGCAGTGGGATTTGCTCTGACTTCAGCAAATGTTGGTCTGGGTATTATGACAATTGTACTGGTTCCCAGTGGTTCTAGGCAATAATATCAGCCCTGAAATTTGGTACCACGGAGAAACATCAAAACCACCCTAATGATGCAAAAGATTAACTTAGGGTTCACAGAAATACTTCCATTTCTTTCAGTCCAAATCAAAATTCTGGGTGCAATTGGGACTTAGTGCCACAGCAGGCATTCCCAGTACAGTGTACTGAAAATTGTGTAGCCTTTGTGCAAAGACTTGAGAAAATTTCTTGATTCAAAAAAAAAGGAAAGCCAATGTTTCATTTGCTATTTTTGAGTTTAGAAGAAAAACTCACTGGAGAATCCTTCATTCAAAAGTAAAGCAGTGGCAGAATAATTTCAGCCTGCATTCTCTTGTCTTTGCACCAATGCTTTTATATTTTAATTCAAGCTGAATGGAATTTGTATTTTCTGCCTAGAATTAAAGTGTCATGTAAAAGATTGAAAAGCTGATTGAAACTTCTGTAAAAAAACCTTTCTCAACTCTCACTAGGCACAAATGTTAGAAAGAATTGGGAGATGCAACTGGTACATGTATTTTGTACAGATGATAAAGGTGATTTGATTGTGTGGGAAAATAGCAATGTCTTTCTCTGCACAGAAAGAGCAACTTCCTCTAGGGGAAGCAATAAGACATTTCATCTAAGACCATGTGAATGACATTCTTGATTTAACATCTAACCAAGTACACAATCTAAATTTGTTTCCACTTCCTCTGTATAAACTTTATTATGTTTTCTTTTACCTGATCCTGTTCTCTGCTTTATCTTGTTTTGGAATATTTTACTCATTTGGGTGTTGGTCTAAGTAAGTAAATTCAGACATAATGATATGTATGTGCATATCCAACATAAATTCATGGCTAAAGGTAACACCAGAAAGGTCTGGCCATACGTCACCAAAATCCTCAATTTTGCTCATGCATGATTTTCTTCTGGTCTCTTGCCCATTTCCACTGATTCCTACTCCCAATCTCTTCAGCTGGATAGCTTGCCCAACGTTTTCTTGCTGCAAGTCCACTTTTCCCCTCTCCTCTGCTCTGAACCTCAGCTCCTGAGCTTGCCCATCCCAGAGACTCCAGCCAAGGCACAGGCAGACTCCAGGAAGAATTAATGCAGTAATTACAGGATTTAAGTTAATATGCCCTAAAGTTGTCACTGTGGGCACATGTGAGCATCCTTGCCAGGTTCTTGCCAGGTGACAAAACAGGCATTTTAAACAAATAAACTGTTATTATAATAACTTTGTTTCCCTAAAGCCTGGTGTTTTTAAAAGGAATCTCACTCCTTCAAAAGGAAAAAAAAAATCTGCCTTAAACATCTGGCCCTTATAATAAGCTTAAATAGTTAAAATCTGACAGTTATATGCAAATTAAAATTAGCCACAGAATGGGAAGAACCAGACAATTGTAGCAGTAAACACTGTCGGCAGTTCTGTTCTAAGCTTATTTACTTTATTTTTTTCCATACATTTCTAAAACGAAGATTTTCTTTCCTCTGTATCCTTGAGCTATTCATATTTCTGATGTCAGCTTCCCAAATTAACAATGTGGGAGCTTCTCATGTTTCTGTGACGAGAACATTTGTGAACACATTGTCAAAAGACTAATACTAGAACTAAAACCACAAACTGGCAACCAGTTATTTTTATTTCAGTGGCTTCTCCATGTCACCTGGAGAGTGTTTAGACCATTATTTGCCTGGGCTAATGTTGTGTTTAAAAATAGCACTGTCTGGTGCCAACTCATTTTAGAGTTGGGTACAAATATTGAGACAAACCCCCAGCTGTTCCTGCTTGTGCTGCTAATTTGAGGTGTCAGCTCAGAGCTCTGCTGCTCCATGTCAGTGAATAAGGCCCCTTGTGAGATCATTATGTTTTCTAACAGTGCCGAGTAACGGATTAATCAGTGCAGCATCAGTTGCTTCCATTATCTGCCCACATGGTAGTTGTGGGCTTTAACTTAAACAGTCTGTGGTGAGATCAAGGAATTGAGTACAAGAGGCACTCGGGGCTCACCACAACTCAAGAGGAGATGCAGTTGAGTTTTGGACATTGCCTGACAAGCAAACCTTGGATGCCTTAAAAGTCAAGGGTGACTGCACTCAGTGCTGAGGGATGGAGTGCCAAAGCCACTTTGCTTTTTCATCAGAGGCTGTAAGAAACAGTAAATATTTAATTCAATGCAGATTTGTCCTGACCTGTGTGAAGAATAGCTCTCTACAGCTATTGGAAATATAGCTCCTTTCTGCCCTGCAATCCAAAAGTTAATTACAAACATTAATTATGGTAGCATATGAAACTTGAGTCTTGGGTTTATTACTAAATATAGATTTAGATTCTCTTTTTGGAATTGCTGCTGTTAGTTTTATTGGGTGCCATATGAGGGCTGGAGGGAGTCAGAAGTTGTCGTCCACTGTCACTCCCTGGAATCGAATCCAATGCCATTCCTGACAGGGATTCATTTAGTATTTTATTACAGGCTTCCCTCCCAATGGCTGCACACTCTGGAACAGCTCTTTTCTGTATTTTTCCTGTTCTTATTGTAAGAAACATTTTCCCAATATCTAATGAAAATCCCTTTTTCTTAAATTTCAACCTGTTAACTGCGTTGCTTAACCCTTGTGTGCATACAAGGAACAGAGGATGTCTTTTGCTTTTGCAGTGGCATTTAATGTAGTTGAATGGAGGTTTAAAAGTAAGTGATGTGAATCTGCTAACACAGAGGTCTACGGTAATGGCACTGATAGTGCTGAATTGTGCTGCTGGTGCAGCTCCCAAATTCATGTTTCATCTCCATATTTCAGACAGACCCTGAGGTCCTCCTTTTACGTGCATAAATACTGATGGTGATGTCTAATCCTGCATAAACTCAACAGTTTCAGTCCATATGTGCACTGGGAAAAGATTCCTTCACTTTTGTTTACCAGCATTACACACAAAGACATCCCCCAAATCTTTGAGGTCTTGGATAAGTTGTGTTTCTGGCTCTGCCAGGGACAGAGTGCTGTTGTCTTCTGAGCTTCACTGGCAAGTTAGGCAGAGCTGTTCATCTTGCTTGCTTTTTTTTGTTTGGTTGGGTTTTTTTGGGTTTTTTTTTTGCCTCACTTCATCCACTTCTGAGTAGCAGTAACATTATCAAAAAAACTCTTATCATGAGAGGCTTAATTATGCTTGGAGAGGCCTTGGTTAAGTCTGAATGAATTTCCTGGTCTCATTTAGTGTATGTATAGTTGCACTGGGGATAGGAGCTGGGAGCCATGGCCGTGGTGGGAGAAGCAGTAATTGAGGAGTATGACAGTAATTCACTCCTGGGAACGTTCCCAGCCTGCTACACACCATTTGTAGCTCTCCATTGCATGCACATGGATAATAATCTTGCATTAGGCCCAATTACATGGTGTTATGGACACACAGCACGGGGATTACACACCCAGCCAGGAGCACTCCATGACAGAGCAGTGGGATAATTGGAGAAGACAGAAGGAAATGTTAGTTGTTTGTGCTACCAGTGCTGCAGGGCCTGGCACAGCTCAGCCCCTCCAGCCTGGTCCCCTTGGTTTTGCTGCTTCCTTTCAGTGTCTCGCTTTCAAAACCCAGGTTTATCACAGAGGGATGTAACCCAGCACCACCTTTTCACAATTTCTTGAGAGAGTGTTGGGTGGGAAAAGGAACTGAACATCATTGTTTAACTTAGCGTGAAGCCCACAGACACATGGAAGGAAGCCTGTGCTGCCAAAGAAGGGCTGGAGTTTGCAGGATTCCTGATATCAAATCTTCCGTGTTAGAAACCTGTGAAGAATCTTCACTGCCCGAACACAAAATGCATTCAAACCCAGCGATAATCCGGTACATGAGATGGTGCTTTTGCAGATCTCTTTCTCCATTTACCTCTCAGTAAATGGGTCTGAATTTTTCTTTCTCACTGAGAATTTTTCTAATGCTGTGGGGTCCCATGGTCGGCCAAATGTGACACAAAAGCAGCCTGGTGTGGATCAAAAACCTGAATGGCCAGCACAGCTGGCCTCTAGTAACTATGGGTGATGCTTATTAAACCTTGGGGGAAAGTGTTTTCTCAATCTGAATGAAGTTTGAATTAACATTTCTCAGTTTGATTAGCTGCTTTGCTAATCAGCTGCAGATGTGGAACGGGAAGGAAACCAGTCCCTGTTACTGACAAGTAGCAAAGGGCATCTTCAGCACCAAACTTTCTCCCCTGCCCCTTTCACTTGAATCTGTTCAGGTTGAAAGAAGCAGCATCACTGTGGCTGTTGTACTGTACTGATGCACATTATGAAAATGCCTTGTGCTTAGAAAAATGGACATCTGCATAGGGTTTTGGTTTTTTTCCTTTTGTCAATGATCAACTGGAATACCAGAGGTTTTTTCAAGCTGAGATGTAGCAGGTGGTATTGTCATCAGCGTTGTGTGTTAAACAAAAAAACAACCCTTCTATGTATTTTCCCACTTGAAATGTGACTGGAAAACATTAGGACAGTCACTTTTTACTAAACCATTAATGTTTCAGATACTTCTGTTGTATTGTGTAGCATTTTCTGTCAGAGGAGATCTGTTTGGTACTAAACCAGATTAGAGCACGTGGCTATGTTGTGATGAAGGTATGATTTCAGATGAAAAAGTTGAAAGGCATTCTGATGTTTATTATATGCTCTTAATTATATTAATTGAATTCTAACTAAGGGAAGCAAAATCTCTGTGTCTGTGATTTACAGAATTGAGATTGAATTGACTTTACAGCCTGGGATTTCTGCTCTCTGAATTACTTCAAGGGACCTGAAAGGGTGCTTAGAGTTTATGAGTTTTTAAAATGAAATACTTGCACTATTAGTCAGGTTCAAAATTTAAGTAGTTTCCCTTTTTCTCAAGGCCTCTGCCATAAAAGTTGTGTGATTTCTTCTAGAATGAGGAGTATTGGTTTTTTTCTGCCTCTTACCAGTCCTGTGCAAGGTGGAGAAAGGTGTAAAGGATAATGCATAAATGTTATTGACAAAACCACAGACATGCCACTCATTTCTGCAGGTTAATGATTTTAATGTATTTACACTGAGTCTGGAATTACCAGCTCTGTGTCAGGGAACTGCAGTGGTGTTAGTGACTTTGGAGCAAGTCAGAAGAGAACAAAAATGCAACTGCATGGAATTAAATTTGCACCAAAAGTTTGAGGAAGGAGATAAGTAATTGTTTTGAAATCGTGACAGGATTGCAGACTGAGCACTCTTTCCTTTAGGAAAATACTCATTAGTAGGGGCTATAAATCAGCCTTATTTTTCAGGAGGAAGGTGGCTCCACACGTGCCTGTAGCCAGTTTGGGCGACTGGCAGAGCAGTGATTGAGGAGAGCAGCTCCTCTGGGGCTGTAAATTGGAGTCAGTGGGACTCTGACAGTTCACTGTGGTGGAGGATGTGCCACCTCAAAGATGCTGATCTCACGTTATGCATCTTCCAAGTAGTCCTTGGAGGATCCTTAGGGCTGCTGCAGTCTGCTTCTGCTTACCCTGCAAGATCTGACAAGGATCACAGCCCAAGGTGGGAAGTTGGCTGGCATAAATAATACTGTCTATAACCCCAGTTTCCTGAGTCAGCATTTTAGGTGTGAATAGTTTACAGGGAGAGGACTTCTAAATGAGAGGACAGTGCTGTTTCAAGGGATGTGTTGCATTCTGGAAGCGGTGGGAGGTTTAAGGCTGAGGACCACTCAGCAGAATATGTGTCCCCATATGATGCTGGAGGAGTCAGAAGACTCTGGAATTCTTATTCCTCACAGCTTCCTGCTATTTACGAATCTCTTTCTATGGATTTGAATTTGGGGTGGATCAGTCTGAGGCTGGGACCTTGGAGCAGCCAGCAGACAACTGGAGCATCATTTATTTTTTTCCTTCATGTACTAAAAATGCTGCTGTATTGTGTGTTCACCCCTGTCAGGACACATCTCTTATCATTGCTGGGAAGGACTCATTCATGTGCATGATGGAAAGCTTTGCAGGATGTCTCTAGAGCACATCTCTACCTGCACACGTTCCCATTGCAGAGTTCTGCTGCCTGGGAACTGAGTGCTGGGCAGCCAGAGCAGCAGGTTTAAATTCCTGCAGCTCCAGCTGGGCTGTAGTGCAGACAATTCACTGGCAATTAGTGCCCTTTGCAGTGTTTGGCCTCCTCTGTTCTGAAATAATTGCTGTTATCATAGATGTTTTATTGCCTTCATTATGGTTAACATTTAAATATCAATGAAATAGTATTCTACTAAGTTATCTGTGCAGTAGCTGTCTGCTAGAGTTATCCCTGAAATTTGTGTTTAAGGAGAATATTAATTAGCACTGATTTAGGATTCTTAGAAGGAGGGTTATATATTTGTCAATGAACCAGGGAAACCTTTGCTTATTAGAAAATAAGCAAGCATTTGAGACCTTTGCAAAACCTGAGCCACTCTCATTTGATATTTTGTGAGCAGAAATGCTGTGTGATGTATTTTAAGGACTTTTAAAATATTTTTTGAATCATCAAGTCAGAACGGGTGACCTTTCTGCATGCAGATGAATTGCACTGGGAGACAGGGATGTGTTCTCTGCCCTCAGTGCAGAAGGAAGCTCACAGTCACAGCCTGTTCTGCTTGAATCCAATCCCCATCCTTTAGAAATCAATAGAAAAATCTCTCTTGAATTCCTGTGGCCCCCACTGACTCCTGTAGTGCCATGTGTGACTGACTCAGACATCAGCTACGTCTGTGATTTAATGTTAGTGAGCTGACTTCACCAGTGGCTTTTATTTATCACCATCTGAGTGCATAACTCATTTTAAAGTAACAGACAACTAAGGCAGGGGGTCGCCTCAGAATTTTATTTTTATGTTTGCAGGAAAAAAAATGGTGCTGCAATTATAAATTCCATTTCTGAGCCCTGTTTGAAATTCCCAACCTGTAAAGAGCAAGCACATACAGATACTGAAGGGGTGGGTGTGTTGATGTATATATCCATGCACTCTCAGTGGGTTTATTCACTTTCTGAAATTGTTGTTCAGGCTTGTTTTTGTCTCATTGACCACAAAAGCCTTTGGTCACATCAGTGGGTAGATAAGGTAATGGTGCACGAGCAATTGTATGACAGAGAGGTTCATTTTGCACCCTGTAGTCTGCCCCAGTGGGACGGGAGTTGTCCCTGGGAGCTTGGCAGGAGCTGAGAGGCAGAGCTTCCAGCCCTGCAGATGAACACTGGTGCTCAGGGTGCTCTGTGCCAGCCCTGCAGCCACAGCACAGCCCTGAGGCTGGGAGGCACAGCTGGCAGAGGGGCTGGCAGCTCCTGGAGCTGACTTCCTGCTCTCCTGCTGAAGTTGACAGTGTTTCCCTCTTCATCTTGCCCTTTAAATTTTTAGTGGGCTGCCTTTGAGTCCTTGCATATTGAGAACCTGAATCTCACACCCAGTGGTTTGTACACCCATTGGTCCCAATACTTGGCTGTGTGTTTCTTGTCCAGTTTTTAATACCTGTAAGTTTTCCAGAGGATCTGGAATAAATACTGTATGTTATAGTATAAGTTATCATGTGCTAATGCTGACAGCTCTTATCAGCCTGGTGTGTGAATGTATGTGACTGATACAGATATCTGGCAGCAGATCCCACATGCAGATTCCAGATTTTTCAAATCTCTGTTTTTACTGACATAACTTTCTCTGCTCACAGATTTGGAAAGGAAGGGTAATTCTGCTCTGTTGGTGCAGTTTGCTGCTGTCATGAGTATGTCAGCCCCCGAGCTGGCTCCAGATTGCCAGTGCATCCATCTGGTGCAGCCCTGTGCTGGAATACCAGCTCTGATCCTGCTGAGAGAGTGCTTGGGTGCTGTCCTGCCAGGATGGAGCACAGCAGCAGCAGCAAAACAAGCTGCCAGTGTCAGAGCTGCTTCCACCCTGCTCCTGAGTGTGCCTGTGCAAAGCCAGGGTACCCTGCAACCTCCTGGTTTTGCCAAAGAGTGTGTGTGTGTCTTCCTGTGTACCCAAAACCCAGTCTTAATTGGGTAAAATCTAATTAGCTGTAATCTGCTGATGTTTTAGGTGATGGCTCTGCCAAGAGATTTCTAGGCAGAATTGTAAAAATGCTTTTTGAATTGGCAGATGACCAAGAAAGAGAGTTAACTCCCGAAAGACTTTTCTAGAGCTTTTGATTAAATGTCCTGTATAAATGCATGACATTGGAATAGTTAAGCAGTTCAGGGAAGGATGATGTGCTGTTAGCTTGCTTCAGCAGGTATGTGTTTATGTATTCTTCAGCACATGCATAAACACACAAAAGCACTCTTTGCTAAAGTGATCCTGTGGGATGCTGTGCCCCTTGTGGAAAGCAGAGGTTGCTCCCTGCCCTGGTGCTGTGGACATCACGTGTTTGAAACAGGCAGTGGCAGGGCTGGCCATGCTGGGACACGGCGTGCTCACCAGCCCTGTCCATTCTCGTGACAAGCTGGGCTCTACTGTGTTTGCAGATTTGGTGCACTTGCAGCATGGCAATTATGCCCTGTTGAAGTGCTTTCCATTTCCTGTGCTATCTTGATAAACTTCTAATTTGCTGGAGAGTCATTGATATAATTAGGAGCTGCACAAATGGGAGCAGCACACTCAGCTGATGGTAATCTCAGTTCATTCTTGCTGAGAAGCTCCAAGGGGGTCCCTCCAGCAGCCCAGATTTTCTCTTCAGGCTCTGCTTTGACAGAGCAGCAGCAATCCTTCCATGCCTGGGTCAGGACATGCTTTATTACAGGCAGCTCCACTTCCCATATATTTTTTCCTGAGGAAAGGGAGGAGAGGGAGCCCATCCATCCATGTGTTTCCAGGGAGCAATGGGAGCTGTCTGTCCGGGCCAGAGGGCTGTGCTAACAAGCCTGTGAGAGCCAACAGCTCTCTTATGGTCACAGCACTTCAAAGCCCTTCAAATTGCCTTTAGATGCTGTGCCCAAGCCTGATGACCCCCACTCAGGCTGCACTGGGCTTTCAGACAAAGTGGCAGCTGAACAGACAGGTCTGGATCTGTTCCAATGGTTGATAAAAACTCATCCCCTCTGCCCCTCCTTACCAGCCATGGTAAGCAGTGACCTCCAGCCATGCTGGTGCTGCTGTTGGTTGCTTTCCTGAGCAGTATCTTTCATGGTATGTCACCAGTTGTCACAGCTATCAGGGAGTGTGTCTTGCTTCTTGCCAAGAATTTTAACTGTTTTTTTCTGTAAATGGTGTGTTGGTGAAGAAATGGACATAATTGATCAATCTATTATTCTCTCTTTTTATCTCTCCTAACAGTACCCTCAACAACAACAACATCACACGGATTCCTGTTACCAGCTTCAATCACATGCCAAAGATCAGGACCCTGTGAGTAGGATCTTCTCATGTTATAATACAATCCTGATGCTGCAAGCCAATTTTTGACTGTTTCTCATCTGTGATAATCTCATTTCAGTCCCTCAGGCTGCCTCAGGGGGCTGGGGAGCCCCTGGGGAGCCCAGGTAGGGTTGTGAAGGGGGCTGGTGCCCACAGAGCCCTGAGAGCTACTGATCTGGATCTGCCCAGCATTAAATAAAAGTCAGTTTTACCAAGGTTTTGAAATTACCTGGAAAATAAACTGGCTTTTATTTTTTTCCCCCCCATGGGAAAATCCATAATGTGAAATGTGTTCCAATCTGGAGCATCAGCAAGATCATAAAAACTGCTCAGATGGATCAAATTATTGAATTTTGTTAATATCCTGTGTTTAAATCCCATTTATTCTTTTCAGATTCAAAGTATTAATTTCTGAAACAAGGCATTTTTAAAGAACACGAGAAAAGCATCTTTCCAGATACTTTCTGAAACAAAATGTCACTTATTCTGATGGAAAATTTTTAATAAAAGCTTCTCTTATATCACATCCATTTGTTTTTGAGCTGCATGCCATTGCACTGGAAAAGCTCTGTTCTTTAGTAGATCAAAATACAAAGACTGTGAAATTAGACTAAGCATTTGTATAATTTAGCCATAGCCTACCAAAACCATTTCCTTAAGTAAATTATTTCTTTAAATTCCTTTAGGGAATACACAGCTTCAAGAAAAGTCACATCTAAACAAAGCACCCCTGTTTTTCCTCCAGATTCTCAAACTCATCCAAGATGTATTTAATTCTAAAGGGAAAGAAAGGGAAATAGTAGCTAGCCTGAATATTTTCTGTGCCACTGAAAAAATACAATACTTCAAGGATGCTATGCATGCATGTCTAAAATCATATTAAATAAATTAAGAGAACTGAAGAAAAATGGCTCTTTCTTATGTCAATCTCTGTAAGATAACCTCTGACTTTAATTTGCATTCTTCATCAAATGATGACATTATTAGATCTTAATGTAAATAATTAAATGGAAAAGAGATGTTTGTCTTTTAGAAGAGAATGGCTAAAGAAGATAAAGACGTAGAGCTAAGGTTCCTGGAGTTTTGCCTTTTCTTATTCAGTCAGAGTGGTCCAGAAAATTTGCCTGGCTTTTCCTGATTAGCCAGTCTTGTCTGTTAGCAGAGCTCAGTGCCTTCTGCCATTTTCCTTTTAGTTTAATTTCAGAGATGGCTTTGTATACAGCTCCCTCGAGACTTACACTGACTAATCCCCCTCTGCTGTAATTAAAGGGAAAAAAAGAAAAGGAAAAAAGAGGAAGGAAGTCATAAATAGGATTTATAAAGGGAAGCTTTTCTATTGAATTCTGAGAGACACGTTTTATAGAACATGAATGCTGCCCCACTCTAAAAGGATTTGCTTGAAATTTAATTTAGGGTCGATGGATAAAAGGACAACTTTAGCAAACTTGCATTTGTATTCATTCACCTGATTTTCTGTAAAGTCAGTTTCATCAATATCAAATCACAGGTTTCAGTCTCCAAAGACTGCCAAATAATACACAGTACCTCTAGCAGGTCAACTTAGGAATTTGTGTAAATATACTGTTTGGGGGAAGATGTTAATATTCTCTAGAGTCTTGTTGAAACTCTGGAGAATATTTAATCATTTCATTAATGATGTTCCTCACAGTTTGGTGAGTCTGCTGTTTCCTTAAAAATGGTCATCAGTGTATCCTTGTCAAATAGCCTCACACTTAGATGTGGTTTTTTTGGAAGTTTTTTATAGAAAATCCCTAGTCTGAATGTTCCTTAAGCAGGGATGAGCCTTTTTTCCAATCAGCTGAGGCTCAGTGCAATGTGGACAGTGTTTTCCTTTGTGTCTCTTTTACACTCTGGTGAGATCCATTAGCAGAACATTTGGGGATGCTCCTGCTGCAGCTCCTGTGCTGATGGTTCTGTGAATAAACAGCTTTGCTTCATGGCTCTCAAAACTGCCTATTGTAGAACGGAGAAGAAAATATCAGAAGTATATTTACCTTCAACATGAGCACTCAGGTGAAAGAAAAAAAAAGGGTAAAATGTCAGGAAGTTTTTAAGCATTTGAAGCATTGAAGAATTCTTCACTAAAATCAGCTCTTCTGTGCTAAGATTTTTTAGTTAACTGTCTTTTCTGTTCTTAAGTTTCATCGATTTTTAGCCTTGATTGGAAGTGACAGGAATTAGTTTTTATTGATCTGCTTTCCTTTGCTTGAAACAGCTTTATTTATGATAAAGCATGTTCCCTCTGCCTATTTGCTTAATGGTAAGTGTCCTGTTGTCTCTGTATCTGTGAATTACTGCTGAGACAGGTAATTACATTATTTTTTTAAAGTTTTTTATTTAAGGGTAAATTGAAAATGTGTGAAAGCACTTCAGTGTTTTTTGTGTTCTCATGAAATTGGTTTATAATGCTTTTGAAGTACTGTGAAAAGTCTTCTTGAGGCTGTATTTATTAATACAATTATCAAAAATCTATTCTGATAGGCTGCTTTGTAAAGATAGGGCCTCTAAATGATCTCTCCAAAGCAAACCATGGAGTAGTTGTGCCAAAAGACTTGAGACAATGACAGTGCTGAAGCAGAGGGCTCTGCTGGAGCAGAGGGCTGATGTTCTGCACTTCTGAAACAGGAACCCCCCCAAACCCAGATAAATCAATTTAGTGAGAAAAAAAAACCCAAAAACCAAAAACCAGCTCACAGAACTGGAAAACTGCCTGACCCTTTTAGTGAAATTGTGCTTTTCTCACTCATGCCTGCATACAGGGGTGCAGGGAATGGCATGGCATGAGCTCAGCTCCAGAAGGAAGGTGATCCTGAGTATCAGTTGATTGCTGTGGTGGGAAGGATGAGACTCTGAGGGTTTAAATGAAACACTGACTCTTAGGTTACTACAAATTCTTGCATAGGATGATTTCTGGCTAGATTATATTTATGTATTTATTTGTTCTTCAACAAAAAGGCAGATTAGTGGTTCATAACAGCCGAACATTCTGCCAGAAATGTAACTCACTGCAGCTTCAATTAAAGAGCTCCACAATCCCTAAGCTCAAGGTCTTCTAGCCATCCTTGTAGAACAATTACATTTTACAGTACTCCCAGGAGATTAGTGCTTTCCATCTCTACAGGATAAACTCCCAGTTCCAGATTTGTGGGGTTTTTTTTCTTTATTGTGCCTGTCCACCCCAGACATACAAATCTGGGGACTGTCAGCCCCGGCGCCACTGCTGAGCTGAGCTGCTGCTGTGCTGTAAGGACAGCTCACAGACAGACATTTCATTTCTTTGGAGGATGGACAAGGCTAAATCTGGTGCACACCGCTTGTGTGCCTGTATTATTAGTGAATAATGCTTTGTCTAACCATTTCTGACAGGATTTTTAATCTGGTTCATCATTTCATTTGGTGCAACACTGCAAATGCATGAGTCATTACAGGAATGAATTAATGTCCTGGACTTTTGTTTTGACCTAAAGTTTGGTAGCTATTTAAATGACCAGATTAATTCCCTGAACCCATCATCATTTTGCAGATGTGATAATGGTTCTGCAAGTCCCTGGTGCCTGGCATGAAGCAGGCTGGGCAGGAGCTGCCCATGAGTGGATCTTTCATGAGCTGAAAATTCCTTTATATAGATTCTTTATAGTTGTGTTAAATTATTACAGGAAAAAGAGCATTGGTGAACTTGTACAGGCAACAGGGGAACAGAAATTATATCAATAGCCCCTAAGTTTTATTTTGCCTGTCTTTTCCCAGAATATTCTGAGTTGGAAGGGATCTGTAAGAGTCATCAAGTCCAAGTCTTCAGTGAATGCCCATACAGGGATCAGACCCACAACCTTGGTGTTATTAACAGCATGCTCCACCCAACTGAGCTAATGTGGAGAGGTTCTCTCTCTCTACCTCTCCCCAAAGGATGGGGAAGAGGAAAGAATCACTCATCACCCTGTTCTTCACCCTTATCCTTGTGTTTAACAAGCCATTCACTCAGAGACAGCACATCCATGCAGCTCTTTCTGACATGAGATCACAGACAAAGTGATTGTGTGGCACAGTCCTAAATTCTGCATAATTTTGTGTCTAGAATGGCCAGCTGTAGCTGGATCATTACTGAACTGAATTTTTTGAAGACATTACGAATAATAGCACAAATTTATATCTGACCTTTGTATAACATCCCACGGCAACGAGGACAGTCAGGGACTCCTCTGGGAGCCAGAACCTACAGTGACCGCACTGAAATGGCAGCAGAGAGCGGGGCAGGGTGGCGGCTGATGGCTCTTTGTGGGTTTTGTTTCAGTAACCGTGGGCTTGCTGTGTGTTTTGCAGGCGGCTCCACTCCAACTTCCTGCACTGTGACTGCCACCTGGCCTGGCTGTCGGACTGGCTGCGCCAGCGCCGCACCATCGGCCAGTTCACCTTCTGCCTGGCGCCCGTCGGCCTGCGCGGCTTCCTCGTGGCAGAGGTGCAGAAGAAGGACTTTGTCTGCTCTGGTAATGCTGGCAGTTCCTCCTTTATCCATCTCATATCACTGTTCCCATTAAAAAAAACCCCAAAAACAACAGCGTGGAAAATGGCTGTGTCGCGTGTGAGTGCAAACAACAATCCTGTTTGTTTTTGTTGTCGCTAAACTGTATGGGAGGAGATCAAATTGTTGGTTTTTTCAGCTTTGTGAGAATTATTGGATTCTAGTTAACATTTGGGTTCTCAAATTACTTCTTCTGCTTTAACACTGGCAATGATATCAACATAAGAAATCAATTAAGTGTGGATAATTTGGTATTTCTCAAGGGAGGAGTGCTACAGCTGACTGGAATACAAAAGAAAGGAAATAGAAAATGCAAATCTGAGTCTGTTGACAAATGATTGGACTTCAGAACACGAGGAGCAGATTTTATCCCAGGGACTGAAACAGGGATTCTTAGGGAGCCGATGCACTTTGCTGTTGTACAAGTTTCCACGCTGATAAATGGGGCTGATGATACTCACAAATCATGTGTCTGTATGTTGGGCCTATTCATCCAATCTCTGGAACTGCACTTGGCTCTTGTAGGTTAGAAACACATTTTCCTAGAAGGAGGAGAAAAAGAACAAAAGTGAAAAAGACAAAAAGTGGGGAAAAAAAATCTTTGAGTTGGGTTGAAAGGCAGGATGTGCATGGAGGAGCAGCATCAGAGTGGATATGCTGTGAAAAAAAAAAAGATACCTGACATAAGTTTGGAGGTAGTTTTGCAGCCTGGTGGTGACACAGGGGGCTTGTTTGGGAGATGATGTGAGTCTGAACTTTGACAGACTGTGAGTCTTATGCTGTTTTGTTCCTTATCTCTCACAGCCTGTGGTCCCCAAAGCTTTATCCCATGGGTACATGGATTGGCTGATAGAAATACAGTAGAACTGCTCGTGCCAGAGATGTTTTAGAAACTCCTTTTTTTTCTGTCTTTCCATTTACGTGTGACAAAGTAGGAGAAACGGTTGGATTTAGTTAAAGAAAGATTTGACCCAAATCAACCATTAATTAATTAATGCCCAGCCCAAAGGTTTGCATTATGTATGTTAGAAGTGTTATGGGATGTGGAAAATAGAGTTGTGCGTAGTGCTCATTGGGACATGGTATTTCAGAATGCTGAACAGCTTCTACACTGTAGTGGAGATGATTAGGCAGAATATCTCATAAGTTGCATCAAAAGTTTAACTAAAGAAAAAGTTTAGAAATGTAACAGTCTTGGGAGAGGAAGGATAAAACAAATGGATAAATGAATGAAGCTATTAGCAGAAGCTAATTTTACCAAAGAGGCAACCACAGCTTTTTTTTCTTTCTCCTTTCATGAAATGAAGTTTCAGATGGAGCATGAGTTCAGCTATTTGGATTTATGATATAGTGAAGTGGAGGAAAATGAGTTGTTTAAGTCAGGAGAAGAGATAATAATTGCTGAATGAGAAATGTAATGTGAACAGAACTCATTTAAATGGGGTTGTCTGTGCAGACTACAGCTTCCAAAAGTGACAAGGTTTTTAACTGTTCCCTGTTGGACCAAGAGGATATAGACATTCTCTCAAGATTTGCCTGCTTTTTTTAAAAAAAAAAAAACATGAAAATTCAAGGAAAGAAATTTTCAGTGAAACAGTCCATCAGCTGTATCCCTGTAACTCTCATTTGGGAAATGAAATGAAATGTACTGAAAAAGAAATTCATTTGGAGAGCTCATTTTAGTGGTGGATTTAGCTGAGAACTCAGCTTAGTACATGCTAGCTTGATAAAAACCTTCATGGACAGCTAGTTTAAAGAGGATATAAATCTTCCCTTCTCCCCATTACAGTTCTTGTACCTGATTTTACAGCATAATTTGTTAATGTGTGACTATGAAGTCAGACTAGGACAGGTGGTGAAGAGCGAACTGAACTTGTCCCTCTGCAAAGGAATTTTATAGAAGTTAAGGTTATGTGAGTTACTGTAACCAGCCTGGAGCTGGCAGGGAGAGCCACCTTTGCATCCCAGTTAGGAAGAACTGAAATATAAAGTGGTGAAGTCCTCTGTTGAAAAAAGCTGATTCAAATGGTGCTTGTAGGTCATCTGTGAGCAGTGGAGAAGCTATTCCAGGTTTCTCTTGTTCGAGCATTTGGCTCAGAGGTGGAGTGAAGGTGCAGGATTCAGCAGTAGACAGTTGCCTGGAGATAGGTTTGGAAATATATCTGGTTGGATTTGTGTTACTGAGGAGGGGAAAGGTCAGGGGGCTGGGACTAGATGGCTGCTCACCGTCAGAGGAGAGTGCCAAGTGCTGCTGGCACTCCAGTCACCCACCAGGGCCTTCTGGCTGGCTCCTTCAGCAAGCTGTCCCCTCCTTGCAGGAGAATCTCTCCTCCAGAGCCACCTCTGACAGAGCAGACTTCCTGGGCCTCTGCCTTCAAGGCCATCTGTTCCCGGAGAAATCTCCAAACAGACTCTTCCTTCACACTTGGTTATGCAGCTCTGGGATGCCTTTGGAGAGAAAGTCTCCTACAAGGTGGGATGTGTAGAAGGGGAAATTCTGTGGCACCAGAGGATGAGCCCCTTGTTGATGTGCTGCACAAAGCTAGCAGTGTGTATTTCACATGGAGGGCAGGGTGTATTTCACATGGGTAGAGGGTGTATTTCACATGGGTAGAGGGTGTATTTCACATGGGTAGAGGGTGTATTTCACATGGATAGAGGGTGTATTTCACATGGATAGAGGGTGTATTTCACATGGAGGGCAGGGTGTATTTCACATGGGTAGAGGGTGTATTTCACATGGATAGAGGGTGTATTTCACATGGGTAGAGGGTGTATTTCACATGGAGAGCAGGGTGTATTTCACATGGATAGAGGGTGTATTTCACATGGAGAGCAGGGTGTATTTCACATGGATAGAGGGTGTATTTCACATGGATAGAGGGGTGTATTTCACATGGAAGAGGGTGTATTTCACATGGAGAGCAGGGTGTATTTCACATGGAGAGCAGGGTGTATTTCACATGGAAGAGGGGGTATTTAGCATGGGTAGAGGGTGTATTTCACATGGAAGAGGGTGCATTTCACATGGATAGAGGGTGTATTTGACATGGATAGCAGGGTGTATTTCACATGGAGAGCAGGGTGTATTTCACATGGAAGAGGGTGTATTTAGCATGGGTAGAGGGTGTATTTCATATGGATAGAGGGTGTATTTCACATGGATAGAGGGTGTATTTCACATGGATAGAGGGTGTATTTCACATGGGGAGCAGGGTGTATTTCACAAGGATGGAGGGTGTTTTTCACAGGGGAAGCAGGGTGTATTTTACATGGATAGGGGCTGTATTTCACACAAGTAGCATGATCTCTTTCACACAGGTAGCAGGATGTATTTCTCCTCTCCCCACCATAGCTCTGCCATTCACTGCCACGCTGCTGTGACAAGAAAACAGTGCACTAAGCAAAGACAGTGTCAGTTGAAATACAACCTGTATTCTGATCTTTGGGAGACATTTATTTTTATATTCCCTTAGGCAGCAGTAAAGCGTCTGGGGGTGCTGGCTGATGCTTAGTACCTCATAGAGCCTTCCTGTATTTACCTGGATCATACCCAGCTTCCTTGCTATGCTCAGATGTTTCACTATTGGACTGCCTTTGCCTTCTCTGTCTGTGTCTCTCAAACACATTCTCTCTGTCTCTCTGCCTCTTGTCTGTCTCTTGTCCTCCTCTGACCTCCTTATGATAGTAATTTTATTTCATTTTCCTCTCATATAAGTTTTTAATTATGGCTCTTTGATTATTCTTCTACCTTCTCCTTACTTATTGAAGTTGAAATTAGTTTACATATTGATCAGTTATGTCCAATTACAGTGTATTTTCTCACCTGCAACAGCTGTAAAGCTTTGCAAACAAAGCAGTGGCTTCATGAAGTTATGCCATCAGCAGCACCTTGGTTTTTTCAGGGCTCTCTGTGCAGAAGCCTCTGACCCCATTTGGAATTTTTTTTTGCAGTGATGAATTGTTCTGGTTTTTCTAAGTATATATGTGAGAATATCTGTGCATCTAAACAGGAGCATTGGGCCTCATATTGTGATCTGTAGCATACTTCAGCTGCTGACCAGATTTGTTCTACTTTTGGCCAGTAGCTTGACAGTGGACAAGCTTGACTGGAGTATGAAGATTGGGTAAGATTTCTTAGGCTAGACCAGAGACTGATATTTCTAAGAGTTGATGAAATTTTTAAATCTAAAATATGTAATTTTTAGTAC
The DNA here is from genome assembly GCA_013401135.1 of Cettia cetti. NCBI lineage: Eukaryota > Metazoa > Chordata > Aves > Passeriformes > Sylviidae > Cettia > Cettia cetti. The sequence continues at coordinate 20,185 of VZUI01036385.1, read as the reverse complement.
TTTCCTAAGATAGTTTTCTTTAATAATGAAACATACATTGTAGGAGAAGGAAGGTAAATCCATACAATGTTATCTTTTTATATTAGAAATAATTTTCTTTGATTCTTAATCCTTAATTCCATTCTGAGAGTCTCAAGAATGTAAAGAAAATCAAGAGGCATAATTTGGACTAAATAACTTAAATTTCAGTCTGAAATTGACTCAAGAGAGAAATTCTTACCATAGCCAAGTGTTTTCTGACTAAGTAAACTGATACTGATTTTGAGAAAACACTGGATTGACCCAAATCTCTGTTGAAGATCTAGATTTTCTGATTCATGTGGTGAGACTGCAGCTGAGGTATAATAAGGAGGAAAATATGTTAGCTTCCTGCTGCTTCATGCAGACTGGAAGCCCTAATAAGGAAGCAAATTTATTTGTTTGGGTGAAGTCAGACAATCTTCAAGCATAGCTGTTACTCTGGCCTGACCAAGGAACTCAGGAGATTGTCTTGCTCCGTTTCCTGATAGCATGTTGCTGAGGAGACAACCAACAGCGAGTGGCTAATAAAACAGCACTCTGCAGGCTGAGCATTTAATGGGAGCATTCAGGAGATGCCAAAGGAGAAGTGTGTGGGGATGCTCCATCTGCTCCTGGTAAAACATCCTACAGTGGAGTGTGTGCAGGAGCAGTGGGGCAGGGGGCACTGCCACAGGGGCTGGTGCTCCTGGAAGCTGGACAGGAGCAGGGATTCTGCTGGGGATGCAGGTTTTACTGGGATACAGGGTTTGCTGGTGGTGCAGGTTTTGCCAGGGATGCAGGGTTTCCAGAGATGCATTTTTTTTAATGGGAATGCAGATTTTTCTGGGGATGCAGGTTTTGCAGAGATGCAGGTTTTCCAGAAATGCAGGTTTTGCTGGTGCAGAGCAGTGGCTCCTGAAGAGGGTTCCTCTCTGTGCAGTCCCTCCGTGCTCGTGCGGATGAGCTGCCTGTGCCCCTCGTTTTTGAGGAGCTGGATAAGCAGTGTGGGAGGAGAGGAGAGCTTTGTGTGTTTGAATGGTCACTTTCTGCCTTGTGGATGTCCCCATTGTACTGCTGCTTTATTGCTCTTAGAAGGGACCCCAAGCACTTCATCCAACTGTGAGCCCTTTCCAAAAGAGTGATTTCTGAGTCACCTTAGATGGTGGCAACTCTGTTCTCACTGTTCTTGCTTTTTGTGACCATCCTCAGAGCAGGTAAGTGCTCTTACAATGGAATCTGGGCAGGACTTAAAGTGTGTATGACTTCTAAAGCCTTTTGGTAAAAATTGTGGTTTAAATTTGATCTTGGGAAATTTTTGTGGAACACTGATGGAATTTTTACCTCCTTTTACAATTTGCTACCACAAACTTACATTAACATTTAGTCTGAAGAAACATTTCAGTACTGTGCATTTGTTAGTTGCTCCTCAAATGAAATTGTATAGGAAGTTTGGAGAGATACTAATCACCATCAGTTTGTTTGTTTTCAGTTTCCATGAAGTTTCTTATTACAAATCTAAATTTACCCTAGCACTAGCAGTGATGGGGTTTCATACTGTAGGAATTTACTTCTTGACTTTTTTAGTATATAAGATGCCACATATGGTGTTTTTCATTTGGGGGACCATCTTGTGAATCTGAAGAATAAATATGTCTTTATTATAGTACTTAATATTTCTTTAAAGACCAAAGCTGAAAATTGGCTTTTAATTACAGTAAATTTAGTTTTATTACCGAAAATGATGTCTTACCTTTCAGTATAATGAGCCTTTTTTTCCTGGAACTCTCTTTTCCCTAGAGCAGTATGTATAGCCCTTTAATGCTTATTTAATGATGGCAGGTTAGGGTATAATTATTCAGCCACTGAGTTTTTGAACTGTTGCTGTAAAAATAATAACAAGATTAGCTTTTATGTTAATGTCCAAAGCTGGTGGTTTGTTTTATGAGTAGTTATGTTGGTAGTATTTTGGTACAGAAAAAAAATGCTTCATGGCAGTACCACAGCTGTGCTTGGAGCTGCTTCACAGAGAGCAATTGTGGTAAATACAGAGGAACAGGTTGACTTTGAGTGGAGAAGCCTTGCATGAAATCTGTAGACTTTTTCTGTTAAATACATGTGTGTGATTGGCAGCTCATTTATGGATACACAATTAATAAAAGTAATGAAAGGAAGCATAGACCTACTTATAAAATAACTGCAGAATTCCAGAAATTAACAGGGGACAAATATGAAGTTACATACAGTCAGCATCAGGTTTGTGTGAATTTCTGCTTTATTGAGGATGAAATCAGTGATGTTGTATAGTGGCATTACACCTGTGGTGGGCTGGCTGTTCACAGTCCCCCTCCTCACAGCACTGAGGTGAAACCAGGATCTGCTCCAGCACCCCCTTCCCTGTCCCATTCTCTGACTTGGCTGCTCTCAGGGCTGTTTCTCACAGCTTTTCCCTCACTCCCTGCTGCCTGGCACCTCTCTGCCCTTTCTCAGTGCACTGGGGCAGAGGCACCAGGGGCTGCAGGGGCAGGCTCAGCTGTGGAGGCCAATGGAAGCAGCCAGAACTGCCCCCTTCCCTGGCAGAGCTGGGCCCAGCACCCCGTTGTGGTTGTTGAGATGGCCACAACTCTCAGAGTGCTTCATTAAAACATCAGAGGGCTTCAGGCATCAGCACCTTGTTACCTGGAAATCTTCCACACCTTTTCTCTGTAGTTTCCAAGGGCAGCTCCACACAGCTCTGGCTCTTTCTCCCCTTCCTTCTCCAGTTCTGCCTGGCTCCTTCCTGTCCCTAGCACGGCCACCTATCCCTGTCTGTTCCTTTACACAGCATCTCACCCTTTCTGACCCTGGCACCACCTCCTCTCCCTCCCTCCTGGCAGCACAGACAGCAGACTCCAAGTGACTCCCTCCCAGCTCACTCACTCTTTACAACACCCATGGCTGGGAGGGCAAGGCTGTTCCCACTCTTGGATAATTAACACAGCTGCAATATATCAAGGGCAAGGTTGTCTTCAGCACCATCTCCATCTGTCTTCCCACACCCTGTAGCCAAACTGAAGCGATCTCCTGGCTCATTGCATTTACCCCTTGGAATGGCAGGCTAACATGTTTGGCTCTGAAGATCTGTAAGAATTTTATTCTGTAATTTCCAGACACCTTTAAGAGTTTGAATCTACCAGGGGCCTCTTGATAAAGACCAGAGGCAGCAACCCCAGCCTGTCCCAGGAAAGGTCCCTGCCTTCCTTAGCATGTTCCAAATGCCAAAGAATCTGCTCCATGGAATCCCAAGGCAGCCCAGGGAAGGGGATGGAGAATCACTCTTCAGTTCTTGCCTACTGACCTGGAAAAAAGCATTTCCTCCCTCCAGATCTGCCCGTGGGGAAGCTCATGACCAGACTGGAGCCCTTGGATGTCATTATCAGGAGACATGTCCCACTGTGTCTGCCATCTCTGAATGGCTGTGTCAATCTGTAATGCCTCTGCCTGGAGTGAATCCCACCCTCCTCCTCCTCCTCCTGAAGAGAGCAGCTTTTGTGCCAAGGCAGGGACAGCCCTGTGCATGCTGCTGCAGGATGCAGGGGGGCAGAAGCAAAGACAAATGTGCAAGCAAACAAAATCATGTAGTATTTAAAACTCCTTGTTAAATAGCAGTAAATCAAAGCCCAAGGACTGAGTAGTCTTAAACTATTTCTATTCCTTCCATAACTTTATCAAACTTCATGATGGAACAGTCCACGATGGATCACCTGTTGAGAACTATACTCCCTTCACAGGCTCACAATTGATCATGACCATTATCTATCTTTTAACCTTGTGCAGGTGGCATCCTTTTACTTAAATAATTGATGTTCCTCTTCATTTTTATGCTTGAATATATTTATAAGTTCACTGTATTATTTCTGGACCTATTTTTAAATGTCACTTCATATGCACCTTTAAGAGTTCTGATACAAATTGTGGAGTTGGCTTTAATGAGGTGACTGTGCATGGGCACTATTTGAGCTGCAGGAGCACTACATCTTTTAAGACCTTCTGTTAGAATTTTTTTAGTCTTTGGAAGAGTAGGGAGTGTCCAAACCCAGAGAACCAAATGCACACTAGCAGCCTTCCTTGTGGTGCAGTAGTTGGAAAATTAAGTTCTGCCTGCTTTAAGGTGAACATGCTGTGTTAACAGGGTTCAGAGAGACCTTGAAAGAAAGAGTGGACACAGGGCATAAGAGATAATCTGAGTTTTCAACCCCTCCTTTGGAAGGCTTAGGTGGAATAAATTTCCCTAAAAGAAAAAAGCCTTTTGTCATAGTTCTATAGACTTCAGTTGTCTCACAGGTTCTGTTTTACTAATCCTTCAGAAGAACAGATTCACCCCTTCGACCTCAGTTGTTATGGTTGAGGCTGCTTCTTTGTTCTAATTTTGTTTGTTTTTCTTAGCAGTATTCCATATAATTGTGGTGCTGTTATTGTTAATTAAATAATTGCAAATTAGTGCTTTTAGGATAAGACAGTGTGAAATAAGGCCTGATTTCAGTGGTGTTACTTTACTGATAGATTGTAAAACTAGGTAGGATTTTGTAGAATAAAGTGGGCTTCATTCATTAAGCCAGACCTTCCTTTCAGTGTAGTTGGATATTTCCAGTTTTCTTCTGTGATATTTATTTGTAAACTGATTAGTGTTGACTTTTGCCTTACAGAACTGTTGTGCTTATGTGCCATGAATGTTTAACAGATAAATTTACTCTTTGGGAATGTTCAGCAAAGCAGAGAACTTGAATGAAATAATGAATATTCATGACTGGCAAGTTTTTGCATGCCGTGAACTCAGTGGTATTAACATCAATTAGGGACTTAAGTTGCTAATCATAAATCTTAAAGCTGTGCTCAGCAAATAGCTGTTGAACAACCATAGATGGAAATATTTGCTTAAAACATTTGCTGCACATTTGTGTACGATAAACAAATTTGTACAAATTTTGTCCATTAGAGGAATATTTGCCCTCAATGAAGAATGTTAATTTTGCATATGGTCAGCTGTGGGTCCCTTGCAATCTCTCTTCAGGACTCTGTGCTCAAATATCCGTTCAAACTGGGATGCAGACATCAATCAGGAGCAACATCTGCTTTGGGTGTTTTAGAATAAATTAGTTCATATCACTGGGAATCTAGTGCAAACCATGGCTCATGCAGTAGGAATTGATTTCAGATATCCCAGCATGGTCAGAACTTCCAATGGGGTATTTAATTACACCCAAAAAGGTCATACTATATCCATGGATCTGCAATACTTGTAGTGTTTTGTTTATTGATCAATAATTTCATGTCTGATATACTTTAAATGATGTAAAGCCAGTACAGGTTTTTAACCAGGAAGTCCTGTCAGATTTATCTTAAAATCCATTAACATGTTTTACAAATAACTTAACATTTTGCTGATAGAAAGGAGCTGCTGCAGAGGTGATTGCATAGGTGAAGAGGTAATAAAACACACTGCTTAGTGTGCTGTAATTGGGTGTCAACACTAATGAGATTATTTAGTTTATTTAGTAATTGCAAAATTTATTTTAGATGCCTGTGACATTTAAACTGTCCGTTTATACACCATAATAATTCTGTTCTAACTGTAATATTAGTCGGTTTGCTGCTTTTGAAAGAGGCCAGTGAGGGATATATTAGAAAAAAGCATTTGATTTCTCTGTAAACTTCTGGGTCCTAAGTCTCCCCTCTCTTTCCTCTTTTCCCCTAATGCATAGTCTGAGACTGTAAATTAAAGTGGTGCCAGATATTGACTACCATAATTATTGGCACTGTCATTCCACTGCATCAGGTAAAAAAAAGCACAGTAATTTTTGTTAATCATGCTCCTACTCTGGCTTCCACATTTTGTTAGTGTTTTTCTTTAAGCGAAATGTATGATTGAGTTGATGGTTTTTATCTCAGAGAAAAATATAATTAACATGGTGAGCTAAGACTGCTGTGTATTATAAAAAATCTGCAAAGGCAAGATGACAGATTCTGAGAACAACCTCAGAAGGGGAGTAATGTAAATGCAGCTGATTTGTCCATTTCCTTTTGCTGCAGCCACACTGTATGGAGTTTACTGCACTTGTGAAGGACACAAAGAGAAATCTTGAAATATTTCTGCCTTTCCTGTATCTTTTCTTTTGAAGAAATATTGACAGCAAAAGGAAAATTCATTTTTAAATTTCAAATACTCTTCTTTAGAGGCTGTGTTGCATCAGGGCCCTTGATCATCTCTATGCTTATACTCTGCAGACCTATGAAAGTCATAGCCAAGTTTTAATGACTTTATATTCCATAGCCCACTCATTTTATTTTCTTGACCAGTCTTTTTTTAAACAGTTCTCCACAACGATGCAAATATTTAACTGATTAAACTCCCTTGGATTTTTTGTGCTTTAATTCTATGGATCTGCAAACAATGGATCCTCATTGAAGTGGGACCAATAAATCCAAATCAGATTTGAAATTCTGTTTCTAATGCTATTCAAGAATCATTCACCTTAACAGATGATTTTTTTTGTGTGAGAGCTGATGGAATATGTGCTAGATGTCTGTTGTGTGTGCATGTGCCATACAATATTTTGCTCTTTGCCAAGGAAAAACACAAGCAAAAGCATTTCCTCAGGATAATAGCAATTTATACACAAAGCATTTTTATCATTAAAAATCTCAGAAACAGTGTAGATCTACTTTTGCTCATGAAGGAGAAAGAAATTTGTGCATGGTGCTTGGGGGCCTGGTTTAGAGGTGGACCTGGCAGTGTTGGGCTGATGGCTGGACTCAGTGGTCTTGGAGGTCTTTTCCAGCCTTAGTGATTCTCTGATTCTACAGTTCCATGAAGATTTGTTTCTGTCTTTTCTCCCTTTTCAGATGGCTTCATCCAATCCTCCCCTGCATGCCCTGCCTTTCCTAGCACTCTGCAGTGCTGCATCCCCAAACTGGGGAGGTGCTGAGCTGAGCTCCAGTGAAACTTCTGCTGTAGGTTTAGATGCAGTGGTGCCAGCACGGACTCCTAAAGCTCCAACTGACAGGACATCAGCATTTTTGATGCTTTTCCCTAACAAAAACGGAGTGTACTACTGCTTCTCCAACCCACAGTGATATGCTGTGCAAAATACATTTTCCCCTGCTACACAGCCTCTTCAGAAAGCACATCAGAGTTGGAGATGGTTGTGTGGAAGATTTGACCTTGTTGCCAACTTTTACCTCCCAGAGAACAAGGATTGCTCTGAAGTTTCCTCCTAATTTGATAATTTCTCCCTATTCCTAAAAGCTTGCAGTCCTTGTTTGTGTTCACTTGTCCTTCATTTTGTTTTGACCATTGTACCACAGGGTAGGCAGAGAAAAAGTAAAATGTAGGTGATCCAGTCCAAGAACAAACCTCTTGTTCTTACACAAACACAGCAGAGGGCTGTGTGCATCTTGAGGCAATATAAACTGCTTTTGGAAGTTGTCACAGTTAAAATCCTGCAGAAACCTTAGACTCTGCGAAAGACAAAGCTGGCAGTGCTGTTGTGCAGATTTCTGACACTTTTTTAGGAATTCTATTAATTGACAATGGTGGTATGTGTGCCCTGCATTTCTATGGCCAGAAAACAAACCCAGGAGAGCTGCTTGTCCTGCCTGTTAAACATGTACACGTTTAATTAGTGACACTGTTTTTTCTTGTTTAGTTCAAATAGCTACCACTTAACTACTGTGTTAAATGCAGGGTCACACATATAGACTGTGTTAAGCCAATAAGAAGATTTGGAAAATGGAACAAGCCAAAGTTCAGGTTGCTTGATAAATATGAATTTGTTTCTTTGGACCATATGCATATGAATTTAGGTTTTAATTACATTATTGAATTCTTTATACAGTAGTTTTTAGCCCAGATGATTCTTCAGGGTGACATTGAAATAGTCTCTGTCTTGAGATGAGAGACTCTTGATGGAAAACTCCTTACCTGCAGCTGTCAAAGTGGTTGGAGAGTGGACTATAAATGAGAGGGTATTTTAGCAAAGAGAAAGGATCATTAGGATCATCTCATGGTGGAAGCAGCTACCCACTCTCATAAAAAGAATGTATTTGACCTCTGCCCGTGCACAGATTTCCTGTGAGATCCATTTATTTCTAGATGGTCACTACCTCTTAAAATCTAACTTTGGATGCCTGGATTGGAGCTCTGAGGTCTGAACTGCCAAAATTGAGCCACTCTGATTAACATCAATGAGAGCTTTGTTTAAAACATAGTGCTACGAAACGCAGAGTTTTCATCTGGTGTCCTGACAGAAAGTCAGGTGATCACCCAACAAAAATATTTCAAACCCAGTATTCGAATTTGCCCACAATTGAAATGATGACTTACACTGAAACTCAACATTGCATTTTAATATAAGGCAGTTCTGTCATCCCTGGTTACAAAATAATATTAAAAGAGGATGACAGCATGCTTGAACTTAAGGAGACTCAGACAAATTGAAATTAATTCCCATCAGAATTCAACAACTTTCAAATAGAAGGAATGATTCCACAGTAATTGTGTTTTGCCTTCCAGGAGGGCTCCCTCTGCAAGTGTAAAGTCACCTGCAGAAGTTTTCAGCTGATGTCCTTTGAAACAGTATCTGCCTTTGGAAATAATGACACTTATAGATGCCTCTGGAATCTCTTTCTGATACTGACTTTTCTGTGCTGTTTACAAGGTTGTGAAAGCAGGGATATATGTAGCTTTCTATACAAGCTGACATTGCTGTGCAGAGTTAAGAGCTAAGCCAAGCAAGTATGGAGGCATAAATCAAGAGAGAAAATTTGTAGGAGTGTTGCGTTTTTATAAAATTTTTAATTATCCTAACAAACACTGGATTACAAGTTGGTGCAAATAATTTTTTTCTTTAGTTTTTTTGTCACTTGTAGTTAGAATTCGTGAAAGTATTTATCATGGGTCTTTTCAAAGACAAACCACAAGAATGCACAGCTTTGAGAATAGGTTTTCACATTTTTGTATGTATTTGTGTTTTGACAACTATGATGTTTTTATTTTTCCATCCAAAAGGCCAATCTTTTACGATTTTTGTCACTTCTTACCAGCACAAGCCTTCACATTTAGCCATCTGTATCTCAGAATAAAGATACTTGAGGCTTCTTGTGTTCCATGTACTTTGGAATATGACTCTCTATAAATAAACCAATAACTGCTACATCTTGATAACCTCAATTAGCATAGCAAACCCATTTTATCTATGGCTAAATGTATGCATATATCAAAACTTTAAATGTAGGAATCATAACCATTTGAGTAAAATTGACATAATTGCTACAGTTTCAAAAAAATGTAATGACACTTAATTAAGCCTGAATCTAATGTATTGACTAGAATTTGTATAGAGCAATGTCCTCATGCTACACCTTTGCTGTGTGTGTAGCTCTGTGTCTTTGTGTCTCTCTTAAGCAAGAGTTTGAAGGTTTGAACTCATGTTTCTTGAAATTCTTTTTATGTTTCCATTAACTGTATTGTCTAATCTTGAAAAAAAAATGGCTTTATATTCCCAGTCTTCACACCATAACAGGCTGCCTCATTTCTAAAACATAAGTCATCGCTGATGAGAGTCTTCTCTCAGTATGCAAAAGTACTCAAGAAGTGTTTGTGTAATGGAAACTTCTAGGCAAAGATAACTTTTGGAAATACTACTTGATCCTAAAGCTTAACTTGAAAATCTTTGAATGAATTGCTGTGGGTGAGCATGAAGTGTTCATGAGGGAAAGAGATTGACAGAGTGGAGACTGAGGAGGAATAAGAACACAGTAACCTTTTACATGCTTTCTCTGCAGTTGGTTTGTAGAATATTATATTCACTTGCAAATAAGTTATTATTTTATACAGTAAGGGGATCTGCAAAACTCAGAGGTAGATGTATTTTGTTGTTAAAATATCACACAATCATTTTTTTAAAACCATTTAATGTTTTCCTTGTGTCTCAGGTTCCCAATCCGAGCCCCCGTCGTGCAGTGCCAGTTCCATCACTTGCCCCTCTGCCTGCACCTGCAGCAACAACGTCGTGGATTGTCGGGGAAGGGGCTTGACAGAGATCCCAGCCAACCTCCCAGAGGACATTTGGGAAATGTAAGTGCCAGTCTAATGCACAAATCTTTTCCATGTCTGGCCATTTTTATTCCGTTTCACGGCCTGCCGTGAGGAAGAAAGGCGCGTGTTTTAAAAACTGTTCTAGGTGGTTGCCAGGTGCACTGTAGTTGTCCTCCTTGATTTGTTCTTTTGATCTAAGGGCTCAAACCATTTTTAAATGTAAATTAAGATAGTTCGGTACTGTCCTACCTGAAACAAAGCTAAAGTTCTTGGGGCCTTAAGTTCAGGTTGTGTTTACATTTCACAAACACAGAATTGCAGTTCTGTAGTCAGTAAATGAAAATACACAGTCCTTTCTTATTTCTACTCAGTGATTTCCCCATGAGATGGAGGGATGTCTTTTTGCTTGGCAGGATGCATTTATAATGAATTAGAATATCAGAGCACATTGTCCCTGCTGATTTTACCTTCTATATCTTGTCTTCCACATTGTTATTTCTAGTTCTTTACCAGTTTTATGACTTGTGTTGTGGAATCAGATGCTGGTTTTACAGACTTGCTTGCCTTTACTACCTTTAGGAATTGGAACCATCTATTTCTGTGTCCGTGACTTCATACTGCGGTGGTCCTGGAATACTGTTACATTAAACCATTTTACTTGTGGTTAGTCCACAGGGAATGCAGATCAATTATCTTCCTATTTAGGTTCTTGTCATACAGAGTTTTCTGACGCCCAGCCAGCTTTTGCAGTCTACACAGTATAAATTCAGATATTTGTATGGTCACTGGACTCATCCAGCTTCTTGTTGCTGTTGAAATACTGGTACATATTAAAATTTACCATGATAAAGCATAAATGCCTAAGATCATGGAATGTTCTGGGTTGGAAGCAGTCCTAAAGACCATCTACCATGGGCAGGGACATCTTCCACTATCCCAAGTTGCTCCGGATTCCATCCAAGCTGGCCTTGGACACTTCCAGGGATCCAGGGGCAGCCACAGCTTCTCTGGGCAGTCTGTGCCAGGGCCTCCCCACCCTCACAGGGTGGAATTTCTTCCCAATATCCCATCTAACACTGATCTCTGGCAGTTTTAAGCCATTTCCCCTTGTCCTGTCACTCCAGGCCCTTTTCCAAAATCCCTCTCCAGCTCTCCTGGAGCCCCTTTAGGCACTGGAAGGGGCTTTCAGGTTTTCCCAGAGCCTTCTCTTCTCCAGGATGAAGACCCCCAGCTCTCTCAGCCTTTCTCAGTAGCAGAGGGGCTCCAGCCCTCTCATTGTCTGTGGCCCCCTCTGGACTTGTTCCAGCAGACCCATGTCCTTCTAATGCTGTGGGCGTAAGAACCCTAAGGAATGTTCAATTTAACTAGTTCTTATATTTCCCCCTAACTCAGTCTTTCCTTGTAAGCCAAATTGCTCTGGTAAGAACCCTTGACTTAGAAACTGTTCTACAAAAATGAAACACAAGCTGTTGCTCTAACACAGTTATTAAAGGTGACCTACATTTCACTCTGTTTCAATATTAATTAAAGATCTTTTATTCAGCTTTCCTACCTTTACTTCATTAGCATGGGTAGGCAGAACCTTCTTTGACAAAGCTGCCAACAAGTTCTGAAACTGTTTTTGTTGATAAAAACCCATCACAAACCAGGAAACTCACTTGTCATGAGACATAAGCATCATATGATGCTAATTTTCCCTCTGCCACTTATATATGACTTATAAGTCTGTTGTGTTACTCTATTACTCCTCGAGGTGAAGGACTTCATTACAAGAATGTTTGCTATAAAGTAAGCTATTTAGAAAAGCTGGAAATATGTATCCCAGACTTGCTTTTTCATAATTTCATAAAATAGGTAGCAAGAATGTAGAGAATGCAATTTGGTTTTTTTATAAAGCTTCTTGTTCAGTTGGGAGCTGACAGCAGCAGCCAAATTGACTGAGGCAAAATGAGTTATGAGAGATTGAAGCTCAGGAACACAGACTGTGTGCTGAGTGTTACAAAAGATTGTCTGCGTACAGAGTGGTTCTGTTTTGCTTTTCAGAGGAGGAATGAGCAACTTGTGTCATAGAGAAGCACATGAGAATAGCACAGAAAAGTTTTGCATGACTACTTGCGTGAAAACAAAAGTCATTATGCAGCTGGAGGCATCTACTGACAAGAAATATTGAAATGCATATGGTGTGGTGGTTGGCTGGTACATGAACAAAATAGTCATTCCACTACATTGGGTCAGCATCTACAATAAAAGGAGAGGTTGCAGGTATTTAGAAAGGGTGAGAGAAGATGCTTGCAAGGTAAATGTGGACCATGGTGTGAGTGCAGAATGGGTGTGATGCTGGAAGGTGTGGGGACAGAGGGATGATAAACTGAGAGCAGACAGAGTCTCCAAAGAATCTCTTTTTCTGCTCAGACTTGGTCACAGCCTTGCAGCCAGCACCTGTCAGACTGAATGACAGCTCAGCCCACAGGGCCAGGGACAGCAGAGCCCTCTAACCAGCTGTGGGAGCCTGGGAGGGTGTTGTGACAAACACCTGCAGCAGCTTTCACTCAGCAGGTGCTTCGGGCTGCTCTTGGCTCAGGACATGGGCTGGGTAGATCCTTTCTCACTCATTAGTGATGCCCTGGCATAAATCAGCCCAAGGACAGCCTTCCCTGCAGGTGCAGATGTGGGCACAGGGGGTGAGGGCACTGCCAGCCCTGGCTGCAGTGTTTCCAGCAGTATTTGCTGCCTGCCACGTTTGTTTGGTGTCCCCCAGGCACAGACAGCTATCAGTAACGCCCTGTTAATCTTTTCCCACCTCTCAACACTCTTCTTCTGTCCCTTCTTTAGAATTAAGTTTTCATGCTGTTTGTCTGCCTCAGGACCAATGTACTCATTTTTTATTTGTCTCTGCAAGCCAGGCTATATATCTGGGCAGCTCTTGTCTGAGAATTTTGTACACCTTAAAACAGTAGTGCAGGGACTGCCACTTGTGCCTTTGTGTTTGGTAACAGTTGGTGCAAGACCTTCCTGAGTGAAAGCAGGGCACAGCCCCCCAAAGGGCAGGACACAGCCCCCCCCTGCTGCCAGAGGGTGCTTGTGCCTGGTGATGCCTGACAGGCAGATGCTGGAGCAGCAACCACTGGCAGTGGGTGCTTCTTCTCTGAAGGATCTTCAGATTGCTTAAAAGAAGAAATTAATTATTTGCTAAAGCTAGAGGCTGGATTGTGGTTGGGACAGATGCTTGAGAGAATGTAAACAAGCTGAGCTCAGTACAGAAACTGATGGGAAAAGAAGGTTGAGCTCAAATGAGGAAACAACCAAACACATGAGGAGAAGAATTGGGAACAAAGAAAATCGAGACAGGGTGAGCAAAGTGCTGTGAGTCTGAGAAAGTGAGGAATATTTAGTGATAAGGCCTGAGGTTGGTGGCAGTGGACACCAGCTATGTAGGGTGGGCTGTGGGGATGTGGCAGGAGGGCTGACACTGGGGCTGGGCAGGCTGTGGGGGCAGGACAGAGGGACACAGGGAAAGGTGGAGCCAAGGAGTCTCTTCCCATCAGAAATCAGATTTACCTTGGAGAGCCTTCCTGCTTCCTCACCATGTACTTGGGAAACCCAGCAACAATTTGTGTGTCTGTCCCTGTGCATTAGGGACTAGCTAGGCACAGATTAACTATTAAACTGCACAGGGAGCTCCTGTTTGCACTGCTGCTATCCCAGTTAGAGAGCACTGCAGAGGTCTGGACTCATACTTCTGTTACACTTGAGTTTCCTAGTGATGGAATTAGTAATTTCAGCTTTTGGGTTCAAAGACACTAAATTAAATATTTTGGGGGGGGGGGGGGGGGGTTAAGTAAAAGAAAGAAATTAGAAAATGCCAAAGTTAATGTTTATAGCTGTGGTCATCATTCAAAGTTTCTGTGTATATTTGTGGTGGTATTCGCTTTTAACAACAGCACAGTCTCATGCTGCTGTTGAAAGCTTGGATTAATTTCTTGTTGTCTAGGGATAAATCAGGGATGTGTAGGGAGGGAGCCTGTGTATATAGATAGGGTCTGTTCACTCGTTGCAGAAACAGGAAAATTGTAAAATGAGGACTGTGGGGAAGATAAATTCATGAATGCTGTTCAGAGAATTGGGCTCTGTCTCTTCTTGCCAGTGATTTTATTAATTGATTCTGGGCAAGTGACTTGCACAGACTTTTCATGGGTGGTCACTGGTGATGTAATCTCGTGTTCTGGCTGACTCAGCTGAGACGTTAGAAGTGCTGAGGACTCACAGCTGCAGCAAAAGTCAACAGGCACTGTGCTTTGAACACTTTGTGCTGTGCAGTGCTAATTACTCTGAAAAGCCAAGTCTCAATCATGTGCAGACTTATAAATCAAACTCCAGGATGTAAAATATATCCTTAAATCTTGAAAGAGATCTGAGATCTGTTCACATCAAGCTTGCTTCACCACTGTTACTTAACCTGTACCATACTCTGTGTCTGGTGATATTAAGAGGAATAGAATTGAATGATCCAAGAGTAAAGCTGGGTAGGATGTACCTGAATCAAAAATGAGACCAATTTGTTTAAATGCTGGTGCAATTGCTCCAGACAGTAAAGAGCAATTTTTACTCTTCCAGTCCCTGAAGGAAAAGTGCAGTTTAGGCACCCATGTCTGGTGAGATAATAACCCCAGCTTCAGCTGACAGCTGAGTGGAGCAAACTGGGATGGCAGCCCTTCCACCAGCATCTAGGCTTGGCCTAAGGTTAATTGTAGTCACTTGTTCTGCATGGGTTTAGTTCAGCATTTTCACTTTTGATAGCTGAATTGGTGGCTGCTGTTTTTGTAGGTAAGAGTAGTACATGATTTAGGTGCAGAATTTCTGCTCTTAGGAAAAATTCTAGAGTTCAAGCACAGGAAAAACGTAGTGTTGGATTTCTCCTGGTTCTGGCAAAATGAGTACAAACCTAATTTTCTGCAAGATGAACCACTTTGTAATGTAATGTTCTACTTGTTCTACCTTTAATGAATGACTTCCTGACAAATTTAATGTCATGAGGGTACCACTGTGTGGGGCAGTGCTGAAGACCTGTAGGCAGACAAGTTTCTGTTGTTTCAGGAAATTTCCTTCTCTGTTCTTCAGTACCTGCAGGAATGTGTATTTCAGGCCAGCTAGGACTTCAGCTGTGAATCTTTAGGAAGCTTTTGTGATTTGAAGAAGGTGATGAACAATTTCTAGGCATTTAAGTTACTGGTATATTCAAAATTTATTTTCCTCCAATTAAAATGAAGTCAGAAAAGCTATTACAGAAAGATTGAGCACCAGTGACTATTCATTATAATAAGAATATTTTTTGTTATATAAATTATACATTAACTACACCACAGCATTTTCATGTTTATTAACAATTGGCTTTGACGTTCTCAGTTTCATAAAGGTGAGAGGTTTCTCTCTTATCAAGAATACAAGTGTGTAGAAACTATAAACTTCATGGATAAAGGAATAGCAGTTTTTCATTTTACATTGTTCTTCCTCCTGAAAGAAAATTACAATAATTTTCCCAGGTTTCCAGTAAATAGTGCAGCTGAAGCCAGCACAGTACTTTTGAACACTGCAGTAAATGCTCCATAATTGCCTCTGGTGGCAAGTTCTCTGGCTGGGGAATCAGGTTGGCTGCTCGAGTTGAATCATATAACGTGATTTTCATTCACTGCTGTAAATTTGCTCTGGACAGCTTCTCATGTCTAACTTGACTACTGTTTTCTGGATCTCACCCAGCAAATTGTGTCTTGCATTCCACATAAGTTTATTTTTGTTGGGCCAAAAACATGTAGAATTTTTTTTGTTGTTGTTGGATTCAAAACACAAAAATAATAAAGAAATAATAAATATTTTAGATTGCTAGTCCGTGGAGAAAATATAAATATATGGAAAATTATAAGAATAAAGGTATCTTCTGTGCTGAGACAAATTAAGGAAAACAGCTGCATTTCACAGTTTTAGGAACAAGTAGCAACAGCAGGGAGTTTCTACTGCAAGATCAAGGCAGATTTATTTCTTACATCTTTACTTTTATTTCTGAAGTTGTATAACTAATGTCATCTGTAGGCACAAGAAGATGGGTTTGTTTTGATAAAGCTAGATTTCATACACATGGTTATTTTCATTTTGGCCATATCAGTTTTTTACCTTCTTTACTGCATTTTTATACTTGGGTGATTTATGTGCAGGTTAATTTACTCAGGCAAGATGTGTAGGAGTAAACATAAAAGGTTTGTAGGTTTGAGATAGTTTTGGTTTTTCGTTTGGATTTAGGTTTTTTGGGGTTTGTGTGTGTGTGTAGTCTCTTTTTCCCAGACATCGCTTCTAGTCCAGTTTAAATTTAAATCAATAATTACTAATAAAAATGAATGGTATAACCAAAAAGGCACATATCTGTTATCTAATACAAATTTCACTGCAAAGCTCCTGTGTTGCCAAGCAAAATAAAGACATTGCAATATATAATGAACATATACATTCTTAAACCTGGTTATGAAGAGGAAAAGCAATTACTGAAAATAAAAGAGAGCATAAAATCACAATTTTGACATAAAATATACTAATCAAATCTTTCAATGGATGAAATGCTAATTGTCTTTTGGCAAACACATGGTCTGTTTATTTTGCCTAAAGAGACTGTGAAAATAAGAAAGGATTTGAGGAATGTCTATTGTCAAATGACAAAATCTGTTGAGAAAATATTACAGGTGGCAGAATTTCAACTACCAGAAAGGTACTTAATTTTCCTGCTAGTTTCTGGTGTTCTGCCTTTTCCTTGTCAGTGTTGTAAATGGGCAGTAAAAACAGATGTTACAGAATGTAAGAGCTCTTAAAAATAAGTTAGGGATTAAAAAGCAACATTTTCTTTTTTCTGTCAGCTTCCTTCCATTTTCACTAAGTCTGAAAGAATAGTTTTGTGTTACAACTTGACAAATAAAATGCAAGTCAGCTTGAAATCCTCACATCCCTGAGCTAGTTCCAGCATTGTGAGAAAATGTGGGAAGTGATCTGGGCTGGAACATTGTTGAAATAATTGGAAGCCAATAGAGGGTGGTCAGGATCAACCTCCTTCAAACAATAATTAAATGCTTAAATTAAACGTGGTGTGTTCAGAGGTTTGTCTTTCTGGGACCTCACAGAACTTCTCAGTAAAGCAAATATTATGGGTCTGGCTTGTTAAAAGCTATTCCTGCAGGTTTCTATTTATCAGATTCAACCATTGGTGAATGATTGCTTTCACATAGGTACTGCAGAAACTGTCTCCCTTCAGGAAAAAATAAAACCCACAACAACAACCAACCCCCAACAAAAACAACAAAAGAACCCACTTAAAAAAAAATCAAAAAAGCTAACAGTGCAAAGTGCTTAGCAGAGGTCTAAGTTTGAGTGAGGCTCAGAGCAGATGCTGTGCTGTGGAAGTGACTACCAGAACTCTATGCAGCACCCTGTGGGATGGAGCTCTCTTTGGGGCCTTCTGAACTAAAATCCCTGGCTCTGAACTGGGATCCCTGGGTGTCAAGGTGTGGGATGTATGGATCTGCTGGTCACCACAACATCTCAGAAACACCAACATTTGTGAACTCGTGTGCTGGTTGAACGAGGTATGGAATTACCAGCAGGGACCTGCTGGAAATTGCCAAATCTCTCAAATTGAAGGGCTCCTGCATTTGTGTTCACAGCCACAGGGCTGCATACAGGTAAAGTTCTTCCTGCAAACCCTGATCCCGAGTCCACATGACCCAATAAAGTTGGCTGAGGTGGGAAATCACCTGTCTAGTGTAGAAAGGGAGGCATTATTTGGTGTTCTACCCCCAAAACATCTTCTGATTAACCTTGAACATCCTCGCAGGTGATGGCTCAGGGCAGCTCACCTGGAGACTCTGCTCTTACACATGGGCACAAGCCAGCAGCAGTTCCTGCAGTGGTGGAATTGTAGTGGGAGGGAGCCCAAGGGGAGCCTGCACCCTCATCCAGGGAGAAAGAAAGGAAAATGAGACTGCCAGGGACATTACAATGAAAGGTGATGAGAAGGGCCAAAAATTCCCACCACAAATGTGGAGTATCACAGTGGTAGATGGAGAAACTTTGAGGTTTGGCAGAGCAATGCTTCATTCTGGTGTTAATGTGGTTAGAGAGACACTGGTGTTTTCTCAAAAGATGTTTTGTGAAATACCAGTCTGTGGATTTCTCTGGTGTTTCCTGTTTGTCTGTGCTACATTAATGCAAAATTAACATGCTGCAACAGAGGGGATGGATTCCTAATGTGGCTGCCATCATAAATTCAGTGGTTACCAGCTGACACCTGAGCAACTGCTCAGCTACACAGCTGAAACTAAATTCACTGCAGTGTGTCAGAAGATGCAATGTCACCAGCACTGCTTTTAGAATAACACCACAGTTATCAGGGAACATATCAAAACATCTGTTTTCATTCTGAGAAATGTCTTTTGCTGAGCAGAATTATCTGTGTAACTTCCTAGGTAGATTTATGTTGACAAGTCACTTCACTGTTGATAGGATTTTGTCTCTTGAAGCTCTGCCCTGGGGTGAGTTGTTAGGAAGCAGTCCTGTCTAGAACTACAGCAGGAGCTCAACAGCTAGACCTTGAAAATCAACACCAAAGGGAATATGAAGGGAAACTCCAGTTGCCACCTTGTATTAATACAGGTGGAGGGTTTACTGGCTCTCAGCTCTCCATTTCCAAAGGCATGCTCCATAAGAGGGATTTATAATGCATATTATTAATTTTATTTGAAAGTTATTCAGGTGCTGTGATGAAAGGCAGCAGTATAAAAGTCTTGGAGGACCCTAAATATGTGTTTAGGGGTTTTATAGTGGTGGTAGAGTCTGGCTGGGGTGGAGGGTGAAGGCTTTAACAGTTAAAATAAGTAGTAAGCTCAGACATCCTAAAATCCCCCATGTCCTCCCATCCCAAAGCACTTTGTTTTCTGTCTGGGGACTGAGGGGTGACAGACACAAAAAGCTGTTCCCTGGGATGTAGGGCCATGAGCACTTTCTGAAGCAGCAGGACTGCAGGTTTTGGCCTTGCACTGTGGCTGTTTCACATTTTGGTGCTGGAGAAGCCACAGGTCCTGATTGTGTGACTGCAGGGCAGGACTCCTCCCTCCTGTCCAGGGCTGTCTTTGGGTAAATACCTCAGTGCAGCACCCACACCTGTTGTGCATGCTGGGAATAAAGCTTGTATTTCAGATGAAGGGGCAAGAAAGGCATCAGGGCAGGGACCAGATCCACCTCATATCTGTAGTAAGAAGACCATGTATGATGGTGATTTATTTACCTTGAATACTGAAAACACACCTGTGGACTTCTCTTCATCAGAGACCAAAATGAATTATAAGATTTGAGAGCCCAAATGATGAGATAAATGTGAAAAAACACTCCAAGGAGTTTTTTATAATCCAGTTGTTTCAGTCCCTGGATTGATTGTTGTGTTCCCTAGAAATTTCCTCTTTCCTCATCCAAACAGTTCTCCCCAGTCCTGGGTTTTGTCACCATGGTGGATGTGAATGTTCCTTCTGTCCCCAACCAAATCCCTGCTTACAGGGCAAAAAGAAAAGAAAAGTTTTTGCCCTTCCCACCACCCTTGCCGCAGGCTGTGTGTATCCTGCCAGGCAAGTGTGCCACAGGTTTGTGCTGCTCTCACAAAGCTGTGCTCACACTTTCCCTCTCTCAGAGGTGCCTTTGGCTCGTGGCTCTTTGGTTCCTGGTAGCCTGAGCAGTGCCAACCAAGCAAAGCCCTGGCCCAGGGACCAGCCTGGCTCATCCCTCACTCTCTGTGTCCCAGGGACCAGCCTGGCTCATCCCTCACTCTCTGTCTGTCCCAGGGACCAGCCTGGCTTGTCCCTCACTCTCTGTCTGTCCCAGGGACCAGCCTGGCTTATCCCTCACTCTCTGTGTCCCAGGGACCAGCCTGGCTCATCCCTCACTCTCTGTCTGTCCCAGGGACCAGCCTGGCTTGTCCCTCACTCTCTGTCTGTCCCAGGGACCAGCCTGGCTTATCCCTCACTCTCTGTGTCCCAGGGACCAGCCTGGCTCATCCCTCACTCTCTGTCTGTCCCAGGGACCAGCCTGGCT